>OMNM01034524.1:0-10593 GCA_900302745.1 Parablennius parvicornis | reverse complement strand
AAAAATAACTTCCAGAGCGACGCACCGAGCTGCGACTGCAAGTCAAATGTCACGAGCATCATTAAAATAGGTTGTTTTGTTTTTTTTTTTTTTTAGAGCTATCGTTGAAGAAAGGGGGAAAACAGAGCAGTAAGTGTGTAAGTAAACTCTCCCTGCAGCAGGTCATGTGATGTTCTGGGACATTTTCCATGCAGAGTTTCTAGTTTCTCATCAGAGACGTTCGTGTCTGTATCACCATGAAAATAATGTGAAGTGTTTGTTGTTGACTTTTAAGAAATCTGCTCCAAACACCTGAATTATTCTGCGGCGCAAACTGTTGACAAGCAAATCTGTTGTCCAGGTTCGTCCCCCGACACGACGACGAGCTGGAGCTGGAGGTGGATGACCCGCTGCTGGTAGAGGTCCAAGCGGATGACTACTGGTACGAGGGCTACAACATGCGGACTGGAACTCAAGGGATCTTCCCAGCTTACTATGCTGTCGAAGTGACCAAAGACACCGAGAACTACAAAGGTACGGACGCTGCCCAGTGAAAGATTCAGTGTAATCATGTCTAAAAATGTCTTGTGGAAATGAAAACAGTGCAACTGGATCCACCAAATTCACTGCGGACTGCAGAATTTGTCATTTTTGTTACTTTTATATATATTTTGTTCTGTTTATTTTGGCCACTATGCCTGAATGAATAAAGTTCAACAGTGATAAGGGGCTGAAATATATACCATATTTTCCAGACTATGCGCCACTACTTCTTTCACATGCTTTGAAACAATGAGTTGGTAATTTATGGATTTTTACTTGTTAAGCTTCATGTCACTGATACATAGGTGATGTGTTCAGGTGCATCACGTAACTCCAACCTTTCTTTTTTAATTTGGTGGGTGTGGCTTACATTCAGGTGCGCTCAGTGGTCAGAAAATTACGGTAAATTAAGAAATAAATTCTAAAAAAGAACATTAATCCCAAAGCTTTAGTTCATTTTTAAAGTGGAAACCAAAATGTCAACCAATGAATCATGACTGCATTTAACCCATCTTAGTCTTATTCAATCATATATAAATGCCAATCGATCAATAAAAGGGTGCAGACAATAAACTAAAGATGGGGGGAAAAATCCAGTAGTTTTCAGTTAGTTATATTAACCCATAATAAACCAATATTAATAACTGTGCAAAAGCAACAAAAAAGGCATTAAAATCAATATAGCATTGTCTGATCACATGACTTAATCTTTAATTCTCGTAATGTGACTTATCAATCACCACTTCACATCATACGGGACGAAATCTACCAAGTTTGTTCAAATAAGCTGAGAGAAGCACAGCGAAACACAAGTAAAATGTTAATGTGGAGTTCATTATGATGAGGACAGAAACTAGAGGATGTTTTTAAATGACATCCGAGCAAGTTTTATTTCCTGTTTGTGCACAAAAACACACAAAAAAGTAAAGTGTTTTTAAATATTTCTCACTTTACATGCACGTTTGTTTGTATTCTTTCGGTGTATTATTATTTTGTAAGATTCTATTCAACTATCAGATTCAAAGACATTGGGAATACTGTACATCTTCATTGTGGTGGTGATTTGTTCAGAGAAAACCGGTTTGGGAAAAGCTTATCTTTCACCGAACAACAATCCCCTCACACCTTTTTCACTCCAAAGCCAACACATTTTCTGCTGCAACGCTTTCTCAATCAGTTAGTTTGAGTTATTATGAGTCTTTTTGTTAAATGACACCTTTTTCACACATAATCTCACACTAAATCCTCCGGCTTTGTCTGAGCGCTGCACAATATTATCCCCCTGCAGTTTGTTTTCATTGAACTTTGATCAGTATTTCTACCAAAAATGAGCTTAATCTGACTTTTTTTGTGTGTGTTCTAGTGTTACTTTTTTTTTTATTTCTCTCTATTTCTGTGCAGTGAAGAGCAGTGAATGGATAGACAGATATCGGCTCAAGTTCTTGGGCTCAGTTCAAGTTCCCTACCACAAAGGAAACGATGTTCTGTGTGCGGCCATGCAGAAGGTACGACGTTGTTATTCACTGCTCTCTTCCTAAAGCCACTTAAAGGGGAAATCCTGGCAGGATAAATTTGGTATTTTATTAAAAATAACAGGAATTATGTGAGAGCGAGATGGAGGGAGAAAAGCCTATTAATTAGTTTTGGATAATATAATCAACCAAGTAGTGTGAGCGATGAAAATTGATCCAACTTTAAGGTCACAAAGGTCCAGAGCTGATTGGTGAAGGCAGGGAACGACATGGAAGCAGCCGCTAGTGCATCACAGGGTGAATAATAATAAAAACAATAATAATATTAATAATAAACAGTCATATTGACACCTGATCTGAAATTTTACAATCAGAGAATCAGAATTGTCTTTATCGACAGTGGTAAAAACAACAAAATATTAAGTTCCATCCGTGGTTGTGCCACATTATAAATGCATAAGATGCTGAAAATGTTAAAGGGACCAACAAAATGCATTTAAAGAAAAAAAAAACACTGTGCAATACATGTATAAATGGATAAATGAGGTTTGAAAAGTGTCATCAATCAACCTCAAACACCTTCTTTTAAACTGTGTTCTCTGAGAACAAAAACAAAGAACACACAAAAGAGCCTGGAGTCAAACTACTGCTCCGTCATGCAGGGTTAGTTCAGCAGCACAGCAAAGGAACATAATAATATTGTTGTGGAGAAATGCTATAAATAGAATCTCTAACAGCACACACCGCAACTCCCATGATTCATTGCTGCCGAGTAACCTCAAGTCATGTCTTCAATGGTGGTTTTGGTTTGAGAGACCCCCAGTGGCCAAAAATTTTAAACAGGAGTGTTCAACTTGCCTTTGCTGTAGTATTAATCTCATGAAATTATCGGACTGATTTCATCTTGAGTGGGTCACACTGGTAAAACAGTGGCAGAATAGCCTTTAAATGTGAACTTTAATGGACTTTGTTGTTGGAGTTTTCTGTTGTTTTTGTTGTTGTGGCGAAAAGCTTACCTGATGAAAATGTTTATATTTTCAAAAAAACCAAACAATTTTTTTAATTTCCGGACTACAAGCAGGTACTTTTTTTACATACTTTGAACCCTGCAGCTTTAATAATGACGCAGCTAATTTATGGATTTTTAAGCGTTAATAAGCTTCATGGCTCCAATATATAGGTGATGCATTCAGGTGCGTCACGTAATTTCTTTCTTTCCTTTACAGAAATTGGTTGGTGCGGCTTGTATTCAGGTTCAATAGTCCAGAAATTCAATTATTATTTGTTTTTAAAAAAAAATTATGTTTTCCTCAAAATGTTTACTATTTCCTTGGTGATTTGGCCAGTTTGGAGTCTCTTGCGACCCTTAGGTTTTACACTCCTAATGATAATAAAGATGTAAATTCACTCATCTTTTGCGATTTGTTCTCCAGATCGCCACCAACAGAAGGATGACAGTCAAGTATAACCCACCTTCCTCCTGCATCTTGGAGATCAGTGTGAAAGGCGTCAAGCTCGCAGTTCAGGAAGATTATTACGCCTGTGACAGAGTGAGACTCCTGCTTATCTTTGTTTATTTGTTTTTGTTTTGAGAAGGCGGAAAATCCCTTATCTGTCATGCTTCAAAGGTGGAGAGGAAGCTTCCGGAACAAACAGCCTGCTTTCAGTTTGATGTTTGAAGAGTTCAAACAGTCCGAGAGTTAACTTCCAGTTTGTTTTCATGTTGAATGATGACTCGCTTAGGGAAAACAACTTGATGTGACTCTCCAGAACTTTGATGCTAAAGAACTTGACAGGAAACATTTCAACACTACAGGTTGTTGTTTTGTTTTGTTTTTTCCTATCCTTGCAACCTGGATCAGTCTAAATGACAATACAAGAAATAAATAAAACTATATATATTTTTTTTTAATTTATTCATCTTTTTAAGATTTTTGGGTAAGTCAGAACAGTACAGAATCCTCATTCCACATCCACAAGTTAAATAAAACTGCCTTTGATATGCTCTGCAGTTTGATGATGATGATGATGATGATGATGATGATGATGATGATGATGACGATGATGATGAACATAATAATAATATTAAAAATAATGATGATAATAATAATAATGGGCATTTTTAAAAACTTTTTGTGGCCCAAAAGAAAGACTTTTGGGCAGAACAAACAAAAACAATAAATTAAAAGCAAAAGTAATAAGAACAAGACTAGAAATCATGATGATTAAAGGGGAAATATATAATGATAAGGATAATATTCTGTGTATACGGAATGAGTTAAAACTTTAAGTGTAAGTTATAGGAAGACAGAAGTAATACATAGAAAGTGAATGAATGATCCTCCTTACAGCAAACTCTTTTTGAATTGATGACCTGTGTCTCCCCCTAGTGGTCCCGAGCAGCATCAACACTGCAGATTTTTTAAAAGAGTCAGTTTTTTAATTTATTTTATTTTTTGTCAAATAATTGCTTTCTGAGTTGCATTAGGATTGCACATAGTCATAAATTGCATCTCGTCATAATTAAGAGTATACAGTTGAACAGTGGTTTTTAAACTGTGTTGTGAACCTTCTGTTCAGGGAGGAAAAATCAGGGGGAGAAGGGGAAAGATATTTCCCAATTTTTACAAGTAAGCTGGCAGAGAAAAAAAAGTACAGTGTTCACAATAATTTAATTAAAACAAATTTTAAATCTGAAATTATTGTAGACATTTTGATATTGAAGAATAAAAACCATATCTGTCTTACAGACATATGAAAACAAAGGAGTTTTCATGTTTTTAGTACCTGCTTAGCCACACAGCTGTTAACAATAACATCTCATAACGATAAAACATTAAGGAATGCTGAATTAAACCATAAATTATTACTTAACATGAAAGTAGTTTCAAAGATCTGTAGGAACGGGCTCATCGTCACGCGCTTTCAAAAGAAAATTATGTTCTCTGTGATATTTATTAGAGAAAAACAGAACATCATTTGAAAAAAATGTAGAATAGGTAGAATAGATAAATGACAACACACCCTACAAGCCTATTTACAGGTATTTTTCTTGTTTCTTATCCACAGAGTAACGAGTGCAGTCACTTCTTCCAACTAAAGAACGTCTCTTTCTGCGGATATCATCCCAAAAATAGCAAGTGAGTATGAAACAGTGCTTTTAACCGAGATGTCACACATTTCACTACGATTAAGAGTAAAAACTTCTGAAGAATAGTACTGTTTTTTTGTATTTTTTTTTCCTTAGGTTTTTCTGCTGTTCATTGAGAAAGACACAAAGAAAGAGGGGTTGTTTTTGGCAGAAATCATTTTAGTACAATTGTAGGGGTCTGACACAAAGAAAGATGCTGAGCCATTAATTTGTAATACTAACAAACCAATAATAGAATTTTCCTGACAGAGTTGTGGCAAACTGTCATGTGACTGCGAGGGCCGGGTTACAGTAGTTACTACGATTGTGTTGACATTCTTAAGAGAAATCAGCACATGATTTGACTAGATCTCCTTTTTCTTGCTGGTTCCATCTAAGAGAATTAAATTTCAAGCAAACATCACTAAACCTAAGACGATGTCGACATGTCAATTTACTGTATTTTTCATACTATAGGTTTTTTTGTTTTTTTTTTGTAATTTGCCTTTTACTCTATAAGATCCTAATTGTATGTGAAAATAACCCAGTACATACCTTCTGGGAATACTAGATGTCACTGTATGGCAACAGAATCTTGCTACAGTACTGAAAATACTGGTGGCCAAATGAAGCTCCATGAACCACCATCCTTTTTTATGAAGCCACAAGATGGCACTGTCTGGCAATGAAGTGTGCTGTCAAATATTTGTTTTAACAGTCTTTTAGCCTCTATCTTCAAACTAACAGTGTCTAGTGGTGTCAGAAAATATAGAAAATGGTTCATGGAGCTTCATGAAGCTCCATTTGGCCATCCCTACCTGAAAAACCCCCCTTTCCCTTAGTTAACATTAAGTGAAAAAAAATGTTTTAATTGTGTCTATTACCCTTTTTTTTATAGAACAGAATAATTGTGGCAGATTAGCAAAGCAATTTAAAAAAAAAAATATTCTTGTGAAGTAAATTGTAGACAGATATATGAATCTTTGTTATTCTCTATGTGTTTTTTTTCCTCTCTTCATGACACACTTTTTGACAGATACGACTGATACTCATGTGCATCGCAAAACCACCGCACAATCTTTACGCAGCTCAAAGTTAGTGGAAATAAAAAAGACTACGCAAAAGACAAGCGATGAAACTAACCTAAACAAATGAGACAGAATTACGTAGACCCACTTTTAGACATCCAGAAAGTTCCTCTTAACATCTACTCAATGGGAAGGAAGGACTTCCAACACGGGGTTCAACCCTGAACACAGACGGGCTCCTCATTCAACCCAGAGGAAGCCAACTTCTCGAGCATTAACTGCAAAATGAAGCATAGTGGTGTCGATGTTTGCACTCGGTATCAGCTTCACGTGTCACATGTATCTCTGCAGGTATTTTGGTTTTATCACGAAGCACCCGGTGGACCAGAGATTTGCCTGCCACGTTTTTGTGTCTGAAAACTCCACTAAGCCTCTCGCAGAATCAGTGGGGTGAGTTGGATTCTTAATGTTTTGTTCTTAGACATTTTAATTTTGATCAGTTATTTAGGTTGTAGCAAATTGAAAGGTAAATATAATTAGGACTATAGCTAATATACCAAAATTGACATCTCAGATATAAATATAAATATTATGTTAAATACAATACTGAGTATTTGAGAAATTAGGGCTGTCAATCGATTTAGAAAAATTAACTAATTAAAGACACAATTTTCTGTAATGAATTGCATTGTTTTTCCGACTAAAGACTGAAGCTTGTAATGGAGGGAAAACCACGGAATTAATGTCGACTCAACACACGGAGACTATATTTAAATTCGTGACTATTATATTTTTTAATGCCCTATTAGCTTTGCGTGAATGCTGTTTCTTTCCAAGATTAATAAAAATAATATAAACGTTAATTGATAAACATCTAACATAAGTCTGTGTTTTGTTAGAGTGCAGGTCCACCACTTTGAGCATTTTAATATATATAGAAAAAAAGTTGTAAACTTATTACATGAACAAAGTGGCTGTTTCTGTGTGAGAAATTAATATTTTACCTGCAAGTATTTCCTCCAGCTTCAGCAGTTTGGTTGTATATACGTATATTCAATATGTTATATTGCTTGGTTGGCTGGGTATTGATTTATCGTCTTTCAATAGTTATTCAGTCAGTTGATCAATTTAAATGCAGAAAACAAAACTATCATTAAAAACATCTCAATGTTTGAGCTCAGTGTTGTTGAGTTTTAAAATATCTGCACTTGAAGCCAGTTTGTGTCCATTAGAAAATAATATATCAAGTGAAACACTCAGGAGTTCTGTAATTTTCAGTAAAATAAGTGAGTTGTTTTTTAAATTTTTTTTATGTCTTTCAGGAAAGCCTTCCAGTTGTACTACAAAGAGTTTGTGGAGTTTGCGTGCCCAACAGAGGACATATACCTGGAATAGCCCTGCCTTTAACCACAGCCCTGTACAGTCCACTGTATGATAATAATAATAATAATAATATTAATATAATGTTGCATGAAAGTCTCAGAAACCGAAATTTAAAAGGCAAAAAAAACCCAACTAATTAATTAAAGATAACCAGTTGGAAAATGAAGGATCAGGGATGAGAAACGTGGTGAGAGCTTTGTGCAGCAGCAGATGATGATTGAAAGGAGCCAAAAGAGGAGAGTCTTTTTACAAGATAAAAATATCCCCCCCAACATAACGACATCAAGTGAGGGGGTGGAGAGCGCGGGCGGCCGGTAAAGAGCACAAACATTGCATCTGTCAGCCAGTTGGCCTTCTAGCTTCGCTCTGGCCAGGGAGAGCGACAGAACTGCACTACCTTGTACTTCCGCTGGAGAGAAGAAACGCAGCGACTGTGATTCACTGAGTTTGTCGTGACATACGTTGGGTGTGAGCTTGAAGGAAGTGTAAGTTGCATAGAACATCCTCACACTGAAAATGTGACATTTGAAAAAAAATAAAGAAAACATCCATGTTGAGAGCAGTGAATATTATCTTTTTAGTACACTTGACAGAAAGGTGACGTCCACATTGTTTTATGGCAAACAAACAAAAAGCCACCCTTAAACACTGTTGTGAAGCTAAAGTGATGTTCTCTGCATTTCTGGAGTTCTTTAGGATGCTGTCATCATGGAAACTGAAGGTTTAAAGTATCCACACGACTCGTATGGAAGCCTCAGAGGAAAGATTCAGGAAAGACTGCCACGAAAAACATTCAATGAATAAGAACATTGCAGGTGTTTGGTTTTAGTGAATGATTGAATGATGAGTCATGTAGATTTGAGATGAAAAAGAAGGAGACTTTTTGTGATTCAAGCAATCAAACTGTTACATTCTGGGTGCTTCCTAATAGTCCCTCCTTTCTCCTTTTCTATCCACCTTTCCTTAACCCAGTGGATGACATCACGGGGTTGAGGAAAGGTTTAAAGAACACTTCCTAAAAGATTTAAGGAAATTTTTGATTAGGCTTTCTAAAGGAGTTAAGGAAATTTGTTAGGAGGCTTCCTAAAGGAGTTAAGGAAAGGCAATCACGTTGTTATGACAATCAGACCACACTTCCACTAGGTGGCATAATAACAATTGATGGTGGTGAAGGTTAGTGACATCTGTTGTGGTGAAAAAAGGAGCCATTGGTGAAAAAGTAGTATAAAAGGAGATTTCTAGAACTTTCCCCTGAGGCTCTAACCGCTGATATAAAGTCAAATATCTCGAGGTTTGAAAGTAACTCAAAGGAAAAGAGGCTCCAGGCTACGAGGAACCAAAGTGAAAAGGCTGCCAGGTAAATCAATAACCAATCAAACAAAAAAAGTGACTTTATTGTGTTGGTTTTACAATATCCACAACATTCCTCATTGGGATTTGGTTTTAGAGGATTTAATGTTGTTCAAGGCAGATAATTGTTTTTGTAACTTACATGATCTGTGAAATTTTAATTATCCTGAATTTTCCTGAACGCTCGGATGAGCGGGTCCCTTTAAATGTTGTGCTGCAAGGAATTGTGCAGCATGAGCTGGTGTCCTTTAGTAAATGATGCATCAGTGGTTCCTAGGCTAAAAGAGGCTATAAATGAAGCATTGAGCCTCCTTTCCTTTGCTTCTAGAGAATTCCAACACTCCTTGTCATGGCCGCCACCTAAACACTTCCAGGGGTTAAGGAAAAGTGGATAGGAAAGGAGAGAGGAGGGACTATTGCACCCATTGTTTCCTTTCATCATGGTACAGAGCTCTGGCGCCATCTTCAGGTCAGCGTCGACTTCCTCTTCACTGTTGTTAATGCTAATGTTACCTGTGCAGAGTGTGGTAACGTCACCATCTGCTCTCTGCGTATCACCTGTAGGTGGACAACAACAACTATTTATTGATCTCCTGCAATGCAAAGTTCATCACTTCTCAAAACTGAGACAGTAAAAGCAGCAGTGTGGATTAGATCTTTCAGGTGTTTTACTGGTGGTACCATAGCGCTAAGCTAACCAGACCACCACCGCCCCGTGTGAAACCGACCACGATTCCTTTTAACGTGAGTTCTCTTCAGGTGTGGGGGAAACAGAAAAGCTCGCTTCAGCGTACAGAATCTCCTTCAATCTCATAGTTTCAACATCAGACAAATATAAAGCACGCTCTCAGTGTAGCAGAGAACAGGTAACAAGGCCGATCCTTGGTACAGTTGAGTACAGGTGATAGCAGGGGAGCAAAAGTAAAAAAAAAAAAAATAAGAAACTCTGGTGTCTTCAGACCTTCACTAGTAGTGCCTCTTTTTCATTGGATCATTTTAACCTTCCTCACTGAACGTCTTCTCGGCATTTAAAGCGATTGCCATTGTGTGCGTGTCAAAGTTTGAATGCAGATTGAAGAATATAAGAGTGTTTTGCTGTGACTTGTGTATTTCACTGCACTGAATGGGCTTTGTTGTACCCATGCTGCGAAAACAATCAGCTTTTATCTATTAATGCGAAACAAAAACAGTTAGTTTGAACAGTTCGATCAAGATCCAAGAATATATGGACTTTGTGCCACTAACAGTAGCTGTGGACTGCCACATGGTGCATGATTCGCCATAATATTACAGTAATATCAAATGATTACAAACGTTTGATTTTAGAAATTGTCTTATTCAGATCTTTTTCTTTTTTATGTGCAAATCAAATTTTAATATACTCAGAGCAGATACATTCTTGTGGATAGGTGCGGAAATCTTCAAAATGTAAACTAGGAGTATAGTTTGCGGTATATCGAACAGAGTGGCGATTTGTGAGTGTTTTTCGGAAAAAAAATTCCATCGGCTTTGAATTTTTGCAGATTTGGGTGGAATTTTTGCATAAACGGTTTACCAAATCGTTAAAATCAAAAGGCACTTCTCCAATATTTACCTCACATTTTGATGTATTTGTTGTGTAGGCGCTCCCAGCACATCCAGTCCCACCCTGAAAAATTAACCTGGAATTCTACTTGTAGATTTGGATTGTTTACACAAAATAAGAATA
>OMNM01034522.1:0-12753 GCA_900302745.1 Parablennius parvicornis | reverse complement strand
CACGTTCTCTGATGGCTCAGCCACTACCAATGGAAATATAAAAAAAAAAAATAGCAGCTTTCTTGGTAAATAAAAAAGAAAAAAAAAAAGGGATTCCTAATTGAATTCTTCTCCCAAACCAATATTGTGTTTACAATCTCCAGAAGTCATTTGTTTGGCTCGACTGAGCCAGCAGCTAACAATGAGGATGTACATCATGAAATCGGTGTCCTCACATATTGAAGGATAACCCAGCCAGTGTCACCATACTTCTACCAATGCCACCTCCAATGGTGTTTATGAAATCTATCTTGCACTCTATGTCAAGTAATGAACTTATCAAAGCCATCAGCCCCTGGGCTCTGGCTGGTCTGTTGCCAGTTTGTCTCGTCTGTTATAGATTCAATCGTCAGTTGTGTGAATCTAGTTCTGTCTCATGTTTTTGACTCGTTTGGCTCATTTGAGACTACCGTCTGGGTTTTATTTTTTTCTTTCTTTCCTGTGCCATCGATCCTGATTGTCTTGGCTACAACGTGCAATAAACATCAACAATGCTCATTCACTCTGAATTCTGCACCTGAGGCCACTGAGGTAAACAGAGGCTTTTACATCGTTATTCATATTGTTTGAACACATTGACAAATATGAGTTTAATAGAAGAAAATATACATGGCACAGCAGCTTTAGACAGAGTAATAGATAAAAGCTTCATTGATCTGGATGATAATTCTAAACTGAGGACATTGACGCTCTGTACCCAGTAGCTTTAGTTTAGCTGCTGCCAGGTACCCTCTTTATTTCTACCTGAGCCGTGGGGGGATTTGATGAGGAAAGACGGCCTGAACTTTGTCCACGAGGGCTGGCAGACACACCCTCAACCACTGTATCCCCAAGCAATGACACATTCCTCTGTCTGTCATGTATTTCATCTCCTGCTGTCAGGAAAGCTTTGTTTATCTAACAAACAACAGATTTCGCCTCTTTCCACTAAACAAAGCTTAAAAACATGAACACATACCCAAATCAGTGCCAAATACTCTGCTCGGCTTCTTCGCAATGGTTTAAATTGTGAACAATAATCATATGAGTAGAATCATTACCACAATTAAATTTTCAATGATTTGTTTATCTTAAAAGGGTAACCGAATGTAATCAAGTGATTTTTATCATACGCCACAGTGCAGCTTAGTGAAACGCTTTTAAAGTGTTTGTCTTTATATTTCTATACTGTACACACACTTCACAGCAAGTAATTAATACCGAAAATCAGCTGGATGTTGATTATGTCTCGAGAGTTAGTCTCTCCAGAGTCTCACATCTTTATTAACCCTCTATTGTAAACATCGTAAAAGTACATAATCAGGGCACGGTGAAGTATTGAACAGAACAGGCATCCCGAGCCTTGGGAAATTTTGTGATCCAGTTTACGGTTTGGATGTGCTCAGGGTCCGCTTGCCCAGTGCCTACTTCATCAGGACAGTTATATTTCCCATCTTTCATTGATATTCATGATGCCTGAGACCAAGCCATTTGTTCACTTTCTCTGCCAACTACGGTCCACCCACTAGTTATGAAAATTTATGACCATGTTTGGAGACCGTGGAGACTCATTACATTATCAAGGAGAAACAGAGGAGCAAGTATATGTCCTCTCTGAGTACCTTTAAATAATCTATCTGGCTGTGTCCGCTATAGCTTGGCCTGCAGTGAGCAGTTTGCGTGCTCGTCGATAATCAACCCCGGCGGCAGGAAGAGCTCGCGCCAACGGGCGCTTCCAATCAAAACTTTCTGTTTAGCGCAACTTTCACTGTCATGTATGGAAACGCTCTGTGCACTCGATCACCGCTGCAGGTGGTAATTATTCCTCACGTAGGCTACGTAAAGAAAATGATTGACAGGCAAAGACGGACATGTTAAATAATACAGTAGCTGTCCCTTTATTACTGTTGATTTCAACTAGGAGGAGATATCTGATGGAGGAGTGTGATGATGGACGGCTTGTGCTTGTTGATTATCACGTGTCTTTGTGACACATCTTTTTTTTTTTTAATCCATCTATTCTTCATTTGGCATACATTATATATAATGAGTGGCCCAGGGAGATTATGAAAGCAATCAAATCAATCATATTTGTGATGTTAACTGAACCTGAAACTTTCCATAGTTTTGTGGATTGGTGGTTCAGGCTCTCAGTCCACTGGGGCTGGACCCTCGCATGCTGAAGTGCATCAGTGAAAGGCTGTTTGTTTCTTATCCTGAGTGCATATATAATTTGTGTGTGGGTGTATGTGTTTTGCATATGGGCCCCAGTTAGACTGTGGGCAGTAGAAAGCGGGTCCCTGTGGCTTTTGGTGTGTGTGTGTGTTAATATGTATGTATGTGTGTGTTTGTGTGTGTGTCCCTCCACCATGATGCTATTTCTGCCTGTGGTAGTGCTTTTGCAAATTCCCCCCTTATGCACAGGCATTTTCAGCGTCTGCTTTGTTTCAGTCTTTGTTTTGGTAGCCAACTCGATCACACAGGTATAAACGAACGCTAAAACCGTATGTGTTGACAGATAAACAAGCAAACACGAATGAGAAAACACTGATGTGTACGTGCTGCCGGCAGATGCCTCCATGACTGTGTTGGCAGCATCTGTGCTGGTGTGTAATTGCCATCAGACTTGGATAAAACAAATCCATAGATTCTGGGACGACTGAACTTGTTGATGGTGTGTGCTGGCATCGGCAAGCTCATCTGAGCGTGGATTTGAAACACTGCCTAAACTGGGGAGAAACGATGAGCAGTGCTGAGCAGAGAGAAAAGGCCCTTTCAGGGATGTATCACGTTCTCAGGCCATTAGCCTGCAAGGTTTTTTTTGTTTTTGTTTTTTTTTTTTTTTTGTCTGCAGCCTCTTGGTTTCTGTTGGTGGCACGGTCAATAGTTAATTAAAGTCTGACACAGGAGAGGAGCCTTCATACTCCTGGAGAGTGGAACGGGTCTTTTCTGATTTACTTCACTGAACAAAACTCTTCTTTTTCCCCTCTTCTCTCCACTTTTCTGTTGTGCTACTTTCAAACTTTGGCATGTTTTTTTTTCTCTTTACAGTTTATTACAACTACTTTCTGCCATGATCCATACAGGGAATGAAAAAACATTTTAGTCACTAATTATACCACATATTGGATGAAATGTGTTTTGAGTTCTTTGCAACTGGTCAATGATGGTGCACAAAGTATCTTTGTCTAATTTATCTAGTGAGGTGGAAAGTGTGGTAGCAGTGGCGACTGTGTGCCACACTGAAGACTACAGTTAATACAATCTGCAAAAAAAAAAAAAAAAAAAATCCACTGTATTATGTCACAAGGAGAAGATAGTACTCTCATAAATTAAATATCTATTTGAAATGTCATTCAGTTTTCGGAACAACTTGTTCATCTATGAGTTTGGACTTTCACTTGACAAACTTGAGAACAAACTTGAGTCACTGTATATAAATTATAACTTTTGCTCAGATTTCTCTGCTAATCTTATGATGGTGATGTGGTGAAACCATGATAACATGTAGCTGTAATAAAATCAATAACAGAAAACGTGATGCTGAAACGGTGAAATTTCAATACAAAGAAAGCTATAATATTTGCTCTTACTTTTGAGAGTAGATAATTGATAAACAGTTGCTTTTCTGGTAGTAACAAAGTAGTAGAATTCACTCGTTTTGAAAAAAAAAAAAAACAGAACTGATTTCTTGGTAAAGTAACCTTTGGGCTACTTTTATTCACCCTGCTCTTTTAAACTTATCATATTAATCTGCTGACATAAATTTAACTGAAGTTACATCATCTTTATCGTCGTATCATCGTTATCTAGAGGAAGGTGCTCTACAATCTGCACGTTAGCAGTTCTGAAAAAATAAAGACCATCCAAGAATGAAGTAAACATTTGAGAAAATCGAAATAAATCCAGGCAAGAGCTATTTATAACGATAAGCTTTTATTCGTTTGACTCTGCTAATGCTGTGAAAACAGGCTGATAGTAATGTTCTGTACAGGTAGATGATGTCTTTCGTGATACTGTTCAGGATTGAGTTGATTTGACATGAGCTCTGCAGCTTTATATTTGCATGTACAGTAATGCTTCAAGAGCTCATTTATTCTTTTGTAATTGTAAATGTATGTTGTTTCAGATAAGTAATCAGCTACTACTTCACAAGGCCAAAAGTAGTGGTGTAACACATTAGTATGTTACTTTATAACTTGAGATGTATAGCAGTTGTGAAAATGGAAAAAAAAGTTCTTGAAGTACCCATTTACAGCATTTTGATTTTCACACAAAGGAAAAGCTAATATTGTTACCAACGGCTGTGTTTATATGAGTTGCAGTAAACCATTGACCGAACATTTAGAAACTGGAACTCCCAAATAAATTTGAGCTTAATGTTATTAATTATTCTCTTGCTCTCTCTGCCATGATCGATCAAACGGTGTGCACTAAGAAGGGCCGATAAAATTTACTTTCCCTCATACCGGTAAGTGCAGTGTTTGATTTGTTCTTACCTCCTGTTTTTTCTTCTCTGTGCTCAAGTTTACTGTATTTATCTACAGAGCACCAGCGGGCCTCATGGGAAATAACAGCAATTAGACTTCTGGCCGTCAGATCCTTTGATATTTACTTTTGATGCTCTGCCCTCTATATGTACTTTGTTTGATCAGCGTGCTGCCCGCTGGCTGCTGTGTTTCACTCGAAAATTAAGCCATTGTTTGTTTTTTTAAAATCAACAGGAAAAACAGTAATGGCGTTATTGTGCCAGTTTATCCTCCATTTGCCAGGCTCCTGATGAATATCTTGTCGGTCGCTGACCATAAAGCAAATGCAGGGTCTCCTTTTGTTTGAATGCCCACACCACCTATTCCCCCCAGCAGGGAGCAAACATCTTTCAACTAATGATCTACTTTACATTTGTTTTAATTAGCTGTATTTAAAGAGCTCTGAGCAATAATTAACTAGCCAGCGCATCAAAGTGGGAGTATGTGAGTGAGTAAGGCTTTTGTTGTTGTTGTTTTTGTTGCTGTTGTTGTTGTTGTGGTGGTGTGTTGTTTTCCTTCTGCAGTTAGTTCCATGAGACAGGGCACATTGCCAGAACAGCATTAAAGAGGAGTCGCTCCACTCTTCCCCTCATCTTCCCCCCCCTGAACATCTCGGGAGAGGCGAGGGGCCGCCTCTGGTAGCCGCCCGCCGCCTGCCTGACAACAACCCGCCGTGGAACAGGTGCAGGAGTGAAAGAATGAGAGTGCGAGTGGAGACTGACACAAACATGACTGAGGCGAGCGATGAAGAACAGAAGGAAAGGTGGGGAGAAAGAGTGGGATACTGACAGAGAGGGAGAGGAGGCGAGACGAGGAAGGCGAGGGTGGGCGTATGTTTCCAGGGCACCGCTCAAGATGGTGTTTGAAGTGCTCCAGGGGGTCTCTTCCCTTTATTGTCTCTCTTAATGAGCTTTTTATGTTCTTGTGTATTTTATACACCATGTGATGGCCGCTCAACGCCTCCTTCACGGCCTCCTGATGGATCTGTTCTTTTTTATCCAGCTATTCACCAAGGCATGTACATTTAATTATAAGCATCTGGTTAGCGAACAGGCCTAATTAGCAGACAGGGGCTTGAACATCAGGTCAGAGGCTGTCCGCTCACCACCACCCAATGTCCTCGCCCTCCAGGAGAGACTGTACTACTTTTCTGGCCCGGTCGTTTTGCTAGTTACACTTTTGATATGTATTAGTCACGGGAATCGTTGTGTGAAGAAAAATATGGTTACGACAAAAGAAATGCATGTAATGTAACTGGAGGAGAAAGGTGAACTCCCATCGGGACGCACGCATAACCTGTTAAAGAGGTTATGTAGAGAAGAATGGCTTGAAAAGCTCCACAGAAACACAAAAGTTCGCTTTCAAAGATTGAGTGTTATTTCAAACACTGTACTCGGAGTGCCGGGAGCTGCTCCCTGGGCATATTTTCCACCAAAATATCGCCTATAATGATGCAGCCTGCGGGATGTTGCAGTATCCCCACAGACTTTGAAATTAAGGCCTTTTCTCTGCTCTCACAGAGCTGCAGAACTAAAAAGAACTTCCTCCCACCAGCAAGATACTTGTGTTAATTTAGCCCGTGGATAGTTGACCTGCAACATTTCTTTTCTTCTTTTCTTTTTCTTTTTCTCTCTCTCAAAGATTGCAGCCAAGGTTATTTGTCTTTTTTAAATTGGCAGAAACTGTTTGGGTGTGAAAAGGGGAAGATTGATTGATTCATTTGTTCTGTGGTATTTACAGGCTTTCAGGAAGAACAAATGTGTTCTCAGGTCCATGAAATGACCTGACAGCTGATGTTTAAATGTTCGTGGTCTTACTGTCTCTCCGTCGTGTGAGATGGAAAGCTTCTGTTTGCTTCATTACAACAATCATTGTAGCTTTCAGCATTAGATGATAAAGTCTATTGATGTTGTTGTTTAACCTCTACACTGATCCCACGCCTAAGAAATGAGAAGAACCAACATTCTTCTCTACAGGAGTTTGAGCTTCAGTAACTCATTTGTTGGATATGATGACGTGGACCAGCCTCCACTCTACATTTGCATCATTAATCAACACTTTTTCCATGAATGGATCACTTAGTTACTGACCACAGCAGAGCAAACAAAAACAACAGACGTCGCTCATTTTATTGCTTTGAACAAATTTGGGGACAAAGTTCTTGACATGCCAAAGCTTTGCACTAACGTGATGTTGCACAAACACGTATGGAAGCTAATGTCTGGACAGAACGCATTGAGAATCTCATATGACGCACACAGCCTCTCACATCCGGCTAAAAGATGTCTCCAAAATCATACAAAATCTTGGGGGGAGTTTACTGAACATGCAGTGTTTGTCATTTAATCTGTTTCTGTGTTGACTTTGAAACCAACGTTGTATTGAAGTTCTTTATTATCAATTTTTTTTTAATTCAGATTTATTTGTTGTCACACTCCAATGCTTTTGATATGAGAGGTTTCTTCCTAAATCACCTGCAACATGCACTTTGCACTCGTTCTGCAGGATCCAAATATATCCCACTAATTAGCAGGAGCCATAATAACGAGCTCCATCCATCTAATATATCAATTTATTCAGTTTGGGGGCTGAGGGGTACTGGGGTCGATCTCAGTTATGAGCAAACAGGTCACCTGTTCTTTACAATATATGATGGGGGGGACAATCAGTGTTAATTACTTCAGCTGTCAGTGGTCATAATGTTATGGGTGATTGTGTAAATTAGCCCCTCTTCTTGTCCTTTGTGCCTTCAGGAGGCCCTGTAAGTAATATCGTCAGTCAGACAAGACAACATGCTGTTCAATATGTCAGCGTAGGCTTCGCTAAATAGATGTGATACATTAATGAGGAACAGAAAAACAGCGCTGGATAAAGGATGTGGGTGAGACGGGAATCCATGGAAGGAACAGGAGGAAGAGCTTTCTTACCTTGGAGGAGGACACGAGTCGTTTAATTGTGCTGTGATGGAGGTCAGTGCTCGCATGATCTCTCGGCAGTCAGCAACCTTTGGTCCCTCGTCCATTCTAGCAGTCTCCGGGGCTGCGTGGCTAAATGTCTGATGTCTGTTAAAGAGATGAGGAGTGATGGTGGAAGAGGATGAAACAGAAGACAACATGGAGGACCTCTAAAGGCCTTGTTTCATTTAGTCCTGTGGTCACAAGGGGGAGGTGTGACTGACAGTAGAGGTGACTCGCCTGTCTGCTCGCCTGATTGCGGCGCCGCCTGGCTCTTCCTTCGCTGTCTTGGACTGGGAGACTCTTTTGTGTCTCTTGCTCCATCTTTCACTCCCGTCTCATTTTAATATCCGTCAGCAGAAAGTAAGGTTTAGTTTTGGAATAAACACAATAATGGGTTATCCAAGGAGAAACTGCCTCTTGTCTTCTCTGTGACAGCGCGAGGTCATAGCATTCACTGTACACTTTCATTTCTTTACTCGAACGCTGCAACTGGTCTGGGTCAGCGCCGTTTTGCCAGAGGTTCGCTCAACAGAGGAGTATTTTTCTGATGCAGCCAACAGTGTTTTATTTGTCGAGGTGTTTTCTAGCGGTGACATGTTTCTGATTACTGCTGCTGTTATGATTAAATATGTTCAGTTTAGTCAAAGGTTGCACGTAATTATTTGTACTTCATTAATCTATTCACGAAGATATTAACTTTTAATCCCTATTTGATCCAGAATATTCGTATAGTCATAAAACTGTCTCATTAATTGTTTTAACAACAGATAATCATTTAGAGTGACGGTGAAATGATCAAAGCTGCTGATACTGAAAACTGTAGCTGGAGAAATGATGGATTTTATTTACTTCATTTTTACTTTGGTTAAGCAGCCACCTCTGATAACAGTGCTATCATTGTCTCTCCCTAATAGTAGTAATAGTTCAGAAGAAGAGCTGTTATATAATTCACCACAGATTCATTTAACTTGCCTGTAAAGATGCTCCAGAAGTAATTCTATAAATTATGTCTTTGTTCACTGGTGCACTGGAGCTAATTTAGCCTATTCAAGTAGGACACATTGAGTTGATTGTGTTTGTCTTGGTGTTGTTTCCATGACTGCAATGATCACACTGTGAATTGTATCATTGCAGGCAGAGAGGTGAAAGGGCGCACACCTGTGTGTGTGTGTATGTGTGTGTGTGTGTGTGTACATGTGTGTACGCGTGTGTACACGCTTCACACAGCACTTTATCTACATGTCAATCAAACAGCCGTGACAGTTTATCCTACTCAGAGGTGGAAAGACTTTGTGTTCGAGTAAAGCTGTTACAATGTACTCAATTAGAAGACATAAAAAGGTTGTTTTCAGAACATACAAAATGTATACCTCCAAAAGTATAAGTACTCACACTATAATGAAAACATGTAGTGTTAAGTAGAATACATTTGAGTGAAATGAACTGTATAAAATAAATACCAAAGTACTTAGAATCCAACATAACTCAAAATCCTGTATTGTGGATACAAGTAGGTTACAATTACAACACTTATAAAAAGCTGATTGTTACCAATGATTATGTTCTAATTCCACATAATTCACAAACAAAGTTCCTTACAGTAAGGGATAGAAAAAATAGACTTTTTGTCTTCCAGCAAAGATGTCCTTGTAATAGTGTAGTACAGTGTGGATGGAAACGCCTCCTGTTTGTTACATTATTAGGTTAATGGATGTCGGGGGAATAAAATGTATTACTGCTTATTGTGCTAGTTAGGAGGTTTTAATCCAAAATATCTGGTAATTGTTTTTTCTTCTGTAACTGCTGCAACGGTTACATTTGTGTTTTCTTTCCCACCACTGAAGTGTATTTTATGATTAGTCTTTATTACAAGTTTAACAATTGAGTGTTAAGATGAAATTGTTTTACCGACCGCTTGTTTTCGCTTTTGTCATAATGTATAAACCAAAATCAAAACGGAAAAAAGAAATTGTGTTGGTAAAAGAGATACCCCCAACCACAAGATGTTTCTTTTATACCCCACACTTTAAAAACAACAGATGTTGTAGCTTGTTTTTGACTTTCTTCAGTGATGTAGAAAATATAAATACACAAGAAACGAGAGTATACATAAATTATGAATATCAATCTTCCAACACAAGAACCCATTCTTGTCACTGTGCCATCACTGTGAGTGTGTTTGGTTCAACCTGATCGTGAAACTGCTGAAGTAGTAAAAAAAAAAACACTCTAAAAATAAAGCAGAGCAGTGGCAGTGGCCTGCACCAGAACCAACATGTCCCCTTAGATCAGAAGGGATACAGAAACGTGACCAAGACAGTTTATTAGGGACCTCGGGTCGTAAGGTGAGGCCTCCACAAGACGCCTGACCTGGAGGGTCCGGACCCTATTGTATTTGTAAGGTTTTTTATTATTAGGAACCTTGGGCTGTAAGGTAAGGCCTCAGGTCACGCTCCACGCTCAAAAAAATCACCAAATTTGCCACGCTCATCAGGGCGGGTGAATTATTTCATAAAATGTGAACAATACCACTGTCGCGCACATTTGGCGCCACCGAGAAACACAAAAATCACGTGTTCTGAATGAATGGAGCCACAGCCTGAGCATGTGCACTTACACTTTACTGCATGCAATACACACTGAATAGTGGGCGAGGGGCTAGCATGGTGGGGGAGTGGCTAGCCCCACTGGCTCAACCATTGGCGTGGCAGCAACAGGAGACCATTAACCAGGGGATAGAGTCCTCACACACTGACTATGTGAAAATTAGGAGGAAGTTTTATTCACAGACAAGTAAATGTTGCAGATAATCTTAAAGAATTATGAACATATTTAGCATGCAGTCCTTTCTGATGACACCCGGTGGCGCTCAGCCCCGAATGACCAGTCTCCACTGCCTTGTTTGATGGAAAATCTTGGATTTATTTGCATTGTTTTATGTTGAAAAGTTTTTCACCTTTCTTGTCACGGGAAAGAATAAACTAAGAATGAGGGAAATACTGAGTTTGGTCAAGTGGTTCCTTTTTCAAGTGTGAGAAGCCATGCAGTTCTAAAGAAAATTTATCATCATATGAGCGTTCAAACAAAAGCTCTGGATGACGTGACGGAATCTGAATGAAACAAAAAGTGTGACACCACCTGGGATCAAACCCAAACCTCTTTGATGACAAGGATGACTCCTAACCACTAGACTAACAATGCACTCGGGGCTTCATAAAAATCAAACACAGTCCATCGAGGACAACTTCTTTGTATTCTCTTCTTATGATTTGTTTTCTTTTTGCACTTTTGAAAGTCTTTTTGGGTTGGTATCATTTCAAAATGCTAAGAAGAGAAAACAAGAGCGGCAAATAATGAATCATTGTGAAAATGTTTCAAAAAGTCCACTCGGAAATGCCTCAGCAGGGTTTGAACCAGCACATTATCACTGTGAAGCACTGCACCACCCTGTAAGGTGTGAATGTTGCCTGGCTGATGTGACAAAGTAATAAATGGGTTATGACAAAGCTCTGAAGATGCAGTTTCGAAATGTAATTGTTGTTAAAAAAAAAAAAAAAGAGTGAAGTAAACCTAAGTAGTTACTTTGCAAAAAGGTGGTTGGAAAATCGACAGTGTATTTATAGCACTGACAAATATAGTCCAATTATTCCTGGCCCTGTTGATGCCTAATGTTGCCATGTCTTGGATGTTAAGCAGGAGAGAGAGAGAGAGAGAGCGAGAGAATTTTTTTACACTGGGTCGAGGTCCCTACGGGCTCTCTCCCAGTGGCTCCTGGGCCGCGCAGAGCCTTGCTGGTCGCTCACTGGGTCGGCGTCCCTCAAACCCAAATTCAACAAAGAAATGTTTCAAATCTTTGTGTGCAATGAGACGTGACACTGCTGAATTCTGGAAACTCTTTGATGAACTCAAACCAATGCACGGAAGTGGGATCTTCTAAATGGCTAATAAAAGACGTATTTGTCGACTTAATGTTTTATTTAGTTTTATTGAGGGGAAATAGTGTGGCATTAAAGTTGTTTTGTTTTTGTTTTTTTAAACTTGTAAACAACATAAGCAGAGTCTTCAAAACAGTAGGCAAAGGGGCAGAATAAGAAAAGAAAGTGGGGGAAGCATAAACAAGTCAGGTCTGGCTGAGTGAGCAAGCTAATTAACTCGAAAAACTATAAAAATGTAAATTGCAATTTGCTACCGTGGGCATCTAATTAAAGCCACTGGAATGTTAAGGACCAAATTGAATTTGCTAAAGAAGAAGGAGAAAAAAAAAATATATATATATATATGATTTTGCCATATTGTCAGGTATTGATCGCCTACAGTGGCCTTCCTCGCGGCCACGCTGAGTGAGTGAAGTGTGGACGTGGAGAGGAAGCAGAGAGAGGGTGAAGCGATGCAGGGAGACTGAACCGAAAGCAAAAACAGTTTGGCAGAGAAAGTGCGACAACAAATCCCAGTTCCCACCAGAGACCGAGAATGTAATCACAGCCAAATGGCCCTCCTAATACTCCACAGGTGCGCGAGGCAGACAGTTACATGATTCCGGGCGTGAATGATACAAAATGAGGATTGACTGGGACCTGCGACGTAAAGGTTCACCAAGCCTCTGAGATCCTCCATGGCCCCCAAAGTTAATTGTGTGGGCTTAATTGGTGCGGTGCACGTATGATACTTTGGTGTAATTATTGTGCATGCAAAATTATTGTGGTTTATCTCGTTATATCATATCCCCTGGGCATGCGATTAGTGCATTCTTGCATAAATGTGGGAGTAAATGTGTGTGTTAGCTAACGTGCCTTGCCCAAGCATGCAGGTAGGTTGAAAAAAAATGATTTGTCATGCATTAGATTCTTTTAATGCCAGTCTATTTCTCAATCCAAAACTGGAGGTGTATAAAAAAAAACAAACAAACCCTGGGGGGGAGGGGGGTGTAACTGGGCGAGCTACTACTCACTTTGTTTTTTTACTCATTCTGTTTTTATTTTACGGCTGCGCGGCTCTGAATATTTAAGCTGTCATTATACCAGATGGGCACAGGAAGGCAGAGGATTGTATGGCTTTTATTGAGGTAATAAACAATAATCACTCGTTCTCGCAGCAAACACAGCAGACCAACTGAATGCAGTGGCTTTCTCCACTGCGACGTTACATTCATAAAGCTAATGGGGGGGGATTGTCACGCTGTGAAAAGGTGAGTTTTTTTTTTTTTTGTGACTTTGCATAAATTTTCATCTCTAAAGCCTTTTTTCTCTGTT
>OMNM01034520.1:0-12253 GCA_900302745.1 Parablennius parvicornis | reverse complement strand
CCATCTGTTACACATGCGCTTTTCATCTTGATGTGAGTGTGTGATGGAAAGGAGAGAGAGAGAGAGAGAGAGAGACAGACAGAGAGAGAGAGATAGACAGACAGAGAGAGAGAGAGAGAGAGAGAGAGAGAGAGAGAGAGAGAGAGAGAGAGAGAGAGAGAGAGAGAGAGAGAGAGACAGAGAGAGAGAGAGAGAGAGAGAGAGAGAGAGAGAGAGAGAGAGAGAGATAGGCCAAGATGATGGAGAGGAAAGGAGGTAGATGAAGGGTGGGGGTGGTCAAAGGAGCAAAACACCAAGGAGGTTTAGGAAGATGTTTTCTGTTTAGTCATAACATGCAGCCGAGCCTCTTACTAGCTTTCTCACACACTCCAATATATATTGGAGATTTGACCAGAACGACTTCTTGCCTCACCCTCCATCTTACACAGAGGACACTTTCACACCAGGCCCGCTTCCAAGTGATCTAGAATTCACTTCCATCACATTGCGTACTTGTCCATGCAGGTGGGAAAGCTCCTCTGCACCAAACAAGTCTCAGCTCACTTGTAAGTGAACCTTCATTTACGGTGGGAAACCGCCGGAGGACCATCCAGCAGAGCAAATACAAGAAATGGACATACATAAGAGAGTGAGGTAGAGCTACATTTTGAGTAGAAAAAAAAAAAAAAAAGAAAAACCCAAAAAAGCTTACAGTACTCTCTTGTCTGAGGAAGCTGAAAAAAACAAATTACAAAAAAAAAAAAGTGAGTAGTGTTGGAGTAATGATAAGGCAGCAATAGATGGCCACATGACTACATTTTGCAGATGCTTGTACCCACACACATGAGAAATTAGGTTTTTAAATCATTTCAATGTTTGTCGAATGTGTGTTTTCTGGGCAGGATTTCCACTTTCAATCCTGACCCATCAATCAATCAACTGGATTCTCTTCTTCCTTGTGCTTTTTTAAATTCCTGGGCAATGTGTTTATTTGGGCAGCAGCCAACTTGGTTAAATTTAATTCACTCGCAGTGTGTCCAAATAATTTTAATTCAGCAGCCACATACAGCCCAGTTCTATTGTGAATGGGCCAGACCAGTAAAAACACCCCTTCAATGAAAACAACTCCTTGTTTAACTTGTAATTCCTACAACTTTCCAAGTAATTCCACATGTGAGTGGAACATATGTGAAGCTGTAAGTTAACATCAACCTCAATTTAACTACAAAAGTGTTCCTCGCCTCAAGTTCTAAGTATTTTGCTTATAGGGATTTGTTTTTTTTTGTCCACATTTAGAAAACCAGTGTATGACGAGATACAACAGAGATAAAATAAGATTAAAAAAAATGCACAAACTAGTACAAACAAAGGCGGAAGGGCCTGTTGACACTCCTTTTGTAGGAGATGATGTAAATATTTAATTAGAGGAAATGCAGCCCCGTCCTTCCTCACCTCCATCTGTGAGCCTTGTCCTCTGTCCTCTGGCCACGCTCCCCTGACACCGCCTTGCTCTGCTCAACTCATCCATTTGACCCAGTGAAGGACGAGAAGCTCAGACAGATAAGCCGCGTCCCAAAGTACCCGCTTTGCTTCCCTGTCAGCTCCCTTTTCTTGGTCCGTGTGTTGGTGTGAGTGCATGCCATGAATGTGGGTGGTCTGTGGCAGCTTATTTTCCGGTTGCTCTCTTCCGTCAGTGAGCATGCAATAATGACAGATTACAAGTAGAGGTTTGAAAAGACAGGAGAACACAATACAACTTAAAAATAGCTCTGCAAATAGTGGCAAGATCCCAGAAAAAACACACAGTGCTCCAAATCCAACCCAGTGTCTTCGGTTGTATTGAATGACTGACTGAGAGCAACATGTGTGAACCAAAAACCTCCAGTGTGGACAGGCTATTAAAGCAACACTACTAACGCTGCCATGTGTCATTATGTAAAAAAAAAACCCAGCATGTCCATACCAATCACACAGGGGAAATTTCAATTATTTAGTTTGATTAAATGCCATCTGTATTTACTTTTGGTTTCAACACCAGTCTTTCCCCCTCATCTTTTGCCCCGCTGCACTACTAACCTCATAATTTCTGAGGCGACCTAATGTTGATCTCAAACTTAATCTCACCCTGTCGCATTACGATTATTCAATCGACCTGATAACTTTTAAATCTGTTGTCAACTATATAAAACATGTGAGCTGTGGATCTATTCCCAAATACAGACCGAAGCAGGTGTAGCAGGCATTATAGATGTATTGTTGTAAATTAATGTAGCGATACAGCGTGATGTCTCTGTATGAACTGTCAAATTGAAAAGATTAGGGGAGGAAATACAGACATAACCTTGCTCTTTTCCGGCTCTGTGTGGCCTGTGTATGCATGATAAAGTGTGTGAAGCAGGGGATGGGAGCTCCTGAGATATAGCCCAGACGTGAGTGATTGGCGCAATGAATGGCGGGACCTCGCATTGTAATTAGACGTGAGGCGCTTCCCAGCAAGATTTACCTTTTCTATGTGATTACACCGCCTTGATTTATATACTCAAGAGACCTCAAATGCTCTTACCATGTGACGTAGCCACATGTTGCACAAGATTAACCTTGTTTGCATTGCATTGTATTATATTTGCATTTATTTTGGGATTTACCGATCAAAAAGTTGTGACTAAAACTGAGAAACTAACCACATCAAAAAGCCAAAGTCACATAGTTTTAGGGTGTTTCTATAAGAACATATCAGATTGGGTTCATGTCAAATAAGGCATCCACTTTCCTTGCATCACTGTGTTTTTTTTCTTACTTATTCTACCATCCTCATTTGTTATGTATGCACTTTCTGTCTTTCCTCCCTGCACCCTTGTATCATTCTGTCGTTTTGCCTCTGGGATGACATGTTTTTCTACAGCGAGCCCTGAGGGGCTCACAAATTCTAACTCTTTTTTTTTATTTTTGGATTTCTTTCCCTCATCTGATTTGAATATATACCATTAAGTACACAATAAGCAGCAGTGCCTGAGAATAATTGAAAACATATAAGCGTGTTTTAAAATTCACATGCAGAAACACAGTGCTATGTACTTATGAAAACAATTCCTTCTCTTCTAAGGGGAGTTTAAAAAACATCAAATAATGTAGCTGTCAGGATGAATTCTTTGTAATTTAATCATTTGTTCTAGTGGCTCAGTGAAGAAAGGAATGCATTCAATACAGTGCTCATATAGCACAGATAATTGCCACATTCAAAGCTGTTGCCCAGAGGACACGGTAGAGACAAGAGAGTGTTGCTAATGGGTTCATGAAAAGCAACATACACAAATGTCAAACACTGCGATAGGAAAGCTCTTACAAAAGATCAGTGTTTTTCTTTTCTTCTTTGAATCAGAATCTCTTTACATTGTGATTGAACAGCCAGCCGAAAGAAAGAAAGAAATGAATGACAACTAACAAGAGTTGAAGTTTACTTTTGATTTATCCTGAAATGTCTGCTTTAGGGCTTCACATATTCATTATTTGTTATTATTTCTTTATATGGTGACAATGACGAAATACATAAACACGACAGGAAACAAAGGAAACAGCTCAGCATATCAGTTCAACGTACAATAATGCTTTCGACGAGTACTGTGATGCAGATATGATTTGCGATTAGCACAAACAAGTCAGTAGATGATGGTAATGTCTTTGTCTTTTGGGATTTACTGTTCAAATGAACGGTGCTCTTTCTCTGATGGCTTTAGGCTAATGAATAAAAAAAGAAATCCCAGGGCTTGTTATTTTTGTGGAAAATTTCCAAGATTGTATTAATTCTTAACACTAGCAGTCAGAAGTCTGATCAGAAATGAAATTCCTACAATGAAAATTTAAAACGGGGATAGCTGGTTAGTGGTAACGTGTATTCATTTCGTCTGGACGCTTCGATGGTGACACTCACTGTAATTTTGATATTTCACCTACTGACAGGAAACTTCAGATTGTTTAGCTCTACCTTATGGATGGTAAGTTCTTGCAATTTAAACTGTTTGTGTCAACAAAACCATGTTAAAAAAAAAAAAACAGATGCTACTTGGTACAAAACTTGTGAACCTCTGAAGGCAATTTGCACATCAACAGGTTTCTTTTTTATGCAAGAAAAGAAATTAATGCTGCATACTTTTAAATGCAGTTTACCTTAACTTCAAAGACTGGTGTTTAAACAAAATCTAAAAAAGCCAAATAAAACAGTCAGTGTTACACACTTGGTCAGTGGCTTATATACATCAAAGTATTAAATATAAATAAGCTTTTTTGGACAGATTAATATGTCCTTTATGGTGACACTCTACACGTAATCTACTGAATAAAAATGACTGACTTTGAACCACTTATGAATATTCTCTTATTTTGTTAAGTTCAGCGGTAACATGATGTTTAAATCCTGCAATGAAAGACAATTAGTCTCAGAAAGCAACATTTTATAACCTATTTATTACAAAATAAATAGCTAACTCACACCTCACAACTAAAATCACTTTGTGTAAATACAGTAAAGCTCCACACCAGGAGACAGCATGGCATTTAGAAATAAAAACATTACAGTGGTAAATGCTCCCTTCCTTTTGTCTCTCCACTGATCAAGAGCACGATGAGTAATGATGCACATTTGTTGTGATGGCTGAGACCTCGAACTGCAAAATGACATATAAGTAATGAGAAAGGGAAAATATCTACGCTATGAATTGAAATGCTTTATTCATTTGTTTTTCCCCTTGAAAATAGATTTACATACATGTAAGTCTAATTTTCAAAGGAAAAAAATTAAACACACATTGAATATCAAAATATTCTAAATGATGCAACCATACTGTACAAGCATTTCTTGGTTAGCTGTTACATGCGCACACACACTCAAGCAATCGCGCACACACACGGGGCATGATTTACAAAGACGGGACCAGCTAGATTAGATCGGGGTGATAAATACTGTGCTGGCCAACAGACACTAATACACAAACACTGTACCATATAATGACACAGTGTACAACATGCAAACACAAGATAAGTACACACTCAAACATGTAAAAAAACTAAAAAAAAAAAAGGGGGGGGGGAGCAAGAGGTGCATAAACACTGCACAGATTAAAGCCACAGAATGAAAGTGAAATTTGCAATGCATCGCATTAGAGGAAGCAGTGGAATGTCTGGAGAGGAGAGGAAAGCAAGATTTATATTCAGAGGAGGCCCAATCTTGGCAGGCATGGAGTACCTATGTTAAGAGGCTCGGGGAGGAAGAGGAGGGGGTTCGTATTGATGAGCAAGTCCGGGAAAGATGCGTGTGGGTGCAGGATTGTGGTCCTGTGGGGATGCTCTGTCTACGGCAGCGATATGGAGCTCAGACAGCGGATTAGTGTTTCTGCTCCATAATCAATTTGCTGTCTGGATCCCATTGCACGTAACCCTAAACATCCACTCCTCGCTTGATCCTCCTAAAATCTCTCTTTCTTCTTCTCTTTATTCCGCCTTCCTTTACCAATTTAACCAATTACTTCTCTCACTGCCCAGCCCTGTTGTTTGCTTCACCTTCAGGCCTTTCGAAAGTGAAATCTCTAAAAGCTGCAACTCGGAAGAAAAACTCAACTGAAGCTGCACGAAACATACTTTTCTCATGGCCTTTCACCGCCTGCCCTTCTCTGGATCATTTTCCACTGGCCACAGTTTTGCACACGCTGCATTTTTCGGGAAAATATAAGGGGAGTTGGAAAGTGATTATACAAGTAGTGAGTGTAGCGATGTCGAGGTTAAACTTGACCAAGGTCAACCTATTTGCTTCAGCTCACCCTTGGGTCCACACTTATTGCCATCTGCTATAGAGCTGTGTTGTTATAATACTGGCTGACCAATCAATAACATATTACATATTGGAACTGTGCACCAGCTCTGGTCATTTTTTCATGTATTTTTTTGCTTATTAAAAGCCAAGATATTTTACACTCAAGAGAGGAGGTTAAGCACATTTCAAACAAGCAAAAGCACAGTAGAATTAGTGAACGCAATGGCTTTTCTTGAAATGTGGCCTCACAAAAGACATTTATATAGCACACGTGGTTATTTTTGTGTTCAGCCATCATTAGGAAGAATCTCACGGACAATAAATTATTCTTCCTCTGAGGACAGATGTACTGAGGGTTTTGCTGCAGGCATGTTACAAGTTTGTCCCCCAAAGGTGGGAGTACTTTGGAGCTGAAAGCCTTTAGGGAGAGCTCAAGAGATTGGCCGAGACACCAGGTGGTGCTAGGAGCACTCCTGATCTGTGTGAAGAGTTCCAGCGAGGTTTTCATGTCCACAGATCAATCAGGGTTAGACTTTTGGACACAACTACACATTTTACATTAGTCTGACTCACAGGCAGGTGATGAATGTGAAAGATGCAGCCTGGTCAAAACACACAAACACAAAATGAAGAGAAATCAACTCCTAGATAATACGAAGAATCAGACTCTGATTAATTTTTTATTTAACTTTTTTTTTTTAAGGTGAGACTTAACCCTGCTGATGACACATGCAACCATTTGATCCCAGCTGCAACACACACACACACACACACACACAAACACACATGTTGAGATCCAGCTTGTCAGACGCTCTTAGCAGCGCTTTATTACACCATGCAGACTGTATCCTCTTGTGATTCCGGAGAGGACACTCAGATGAGAGCGACTAATTGCCTCACTGGTACAGGGATGTGACTCGCATGTGACCGTAAAGGTCTGGAGGCACAGCAGGGTCTAATGTGCCTGTCCTGGGTGTGTGTGGCATGTTTAAAAAGGGAGGAAATGATAAGTGGGAGTGTTAACGAATGTGACGGAAGTTTAGAGAATGAAAGAAAGAAAAAAAAAAAAAGTGGGTTTCTATGAGAACTGGGTGAGTTGGTACTGAAAGGTCCTCAGTCGCTGCTTAACTACCCGGCTATAAAAAGGTGGACATGAATCACACTGTCACACTGGCAGTCTTACCTTGGCCTGGCCTCAATGTCGTGCTGCAAACAATGAAGAACAGAAGGAGAGAGAGAGAGGGAGAGGGAGAGAAAGAGAGAGAGGAGAGAAAAAAAAACACATTTAGAAATCTTTGCACAGGTGTTACGGATAACAAAGAAAAAGGTAAACAACATAATTTACATCAACTTGGTCCACAGCTGGTGCAGCTCAAAAATCTGACCAATTAATTTTCTCTTTCGTTCTGCAGTTGTGCTCGTGAATATTCATGAGCTTTTAAAGGAGCAAGTGAGCTGCAAGCTTCATTCTGGCACTGGCTTTTTTTTTTTTTAAATCTACTATTGATTTGGGCATAGAGGAAGTTCGATTTTCTTATTTCTGAACTTCATGTGCTCACTTCCGGAATCTAGCACTTGAACAAATATCGCAAGCAAAAGATTTATATACTGATATATTTTGATTATTTGTTTTGATTATTGCATATATACTATAAAGTAACAATTGCGTTTAAGCTTGAATATAGATAAAGTCTGTGCACTTCTTTTACAAGTCATATGTGTAAGTCTAACATTCACTCAGCACCGTACACTATTCAGAACTTCCAGAATAATATATTCAACCATCATCTAATTTAAATATAGCTTGTATCTGCTAGCTTTTTTTTTTCTCTGGCCTCGTGGTGGAGTAGTGGTCGGTATCTCATAATAAGGTTCAATACTGAGCTTTGGGCATTTCTGTGTGGAGTTTTCATGCTTTCCTTATGCATCAGTATTTTTTATTTATTTTTTTTTTCCTGAGTACTCTGAAGACATGCTTGTTGGGTTAATCAGTCTTTAAACTGCCTGCGGTGGGGAACGTGTGCGTGTGTTTGTAATTAAATCTGTGTATTAGCTCTTTGATGGACTGGCTCCAGGCGCCTGTGACCATCAAACCTATGGAGGGATTACAGAGCTACTGATACTAGGTAAACATGTGACAGTTAAGACTGTCGCTGAGTATTGCCATAATGATAAGATTTTTTTGTTTTCAATCAATACAAGCACTTATGTAGATGATGTTCATGCACTCATGGTTTGAGATTCATTTTTAATACCAGTGCTCATTTGACTTTACAGCCGTGGTGGCTGGACAATGTTTCTTCCAGCACATCGTGTCTGTGGAGGTTATCCACTGACCTTCTTTGGGGAATTTTTCTTTGTTTTTCTACGCTTCACACTTCTGCCCTGTGGCTTTTCATTTTTATTCATCGCACAATTTTTGAGAATGAATCTCGAATAATCGTGCCGTTCAGTCATATGGAATTTGCAGGGACATAGAGTGAATAAATGTGATTTTTTTTTTTTTTTTCCACAGTTCATTCCATCTTTTGCAATATGTATATTGTGCCTGTTGATATTGCAAAGACCATAACTTTGAATTATATTGTGCAGTTTTGGAAGCGAGCCACTTCAATTTTACTTTTTTTTTTTTGTTAAAAGTAGTGCAGACGGTACAGTGGTGTAGGGGTAAGCATGCTCAAAAGCAAATCTATCTCCAGTTTGTGCAAAAATTGGTGACTCGTTATCGCTAGTAGGTGTGATTGTGATGTTCCCTGTGACTGACTGTCGACCTCTCCAAGGTGCCCTCTTCTCTTCAAATGCAAACGCTTCCCATCATAATTCTTTCAGTTGATCTTCAGATAAAAACAACTTCCATTGAAGACAAGTCCGGCCTACACAAGCTCAGAGTTTACGACGAGCTCTAAGAAACGTTTCATTCTCAGATGCATTTTTAACATGTCGAGAGGAGAACAAAAGACCAAAAACAAAAAAAAAGGACACTTTGCTTTCTCGGGCCTGAGGGAGGTTTTGAAAGAATTACCCATTCCCACTTGTAATGTCACTTCAGAAACGGAGGACGACTAAAATTCTTACTGCCGACAGCCATCTCAACGAGGCAAGAAACGAAGACTTAAAGTAAAAGTCCAGCCTTCATTCAGCTCATATGTAACCAAGACAATATCTTGAGTTCCCCTGATGTTGTTTAATATCAAGCAACAATTATGTCACTTAATGTGACTTCAGCTATCCTACAGCCAGTGCAAACGTAAAAAGAAGAAAAAGGAAGGTATGGAGATAAGTATTTCTGCGAGAGGCTCCCCAGTGGGTTGTTTCTTTCCAGGAGTTCCCAGTAATGTTTGGTCCAAAATTGGCTACAGATCATTCTGTAGCCCTACAGCTTGACTGCTGGCAGTAAGATGACTGCACCAGAAAGGGATTTCGACACTGTAACTAACAGTCCTTGGCAGCAGCACAGATGAAAGGAGAGCTGATGAGTGGAATCTGCGAATCGCTGACCGGCCCCGCCTGCTTCACTGATATATAGCTCCAGATTTAATTAGCTTCAGAGCTGGACAAACACATTCACAGATTTCTTGATTTAACTTGTCAAACAGCCCAACAGACTCAAAAAAAGGTCATTTGTACCATTAAGTTACGAAACTGAAATTCACTAAATAAAGCTCGTTACTAGTTGGTGTGAGGGTGCTTCTCCACAAATTAAAAAAAAAAACCGCCTCTCTCTGTTTATTACATCTTTTGATCAATTGGCGTGACATCAGTTAATAGCAATTTAAGGCAGGCATCAAGATATCCAAGAAAAAAAAAAAAAACATTGCCAGACTGAGGATGCTTTGATATAAAGTGCCGGCTATAAATAAAAAAACATATGTGAACTGCAGTAGTTTCCAAACTTTTGTTTGCAGAAGCCTCAGTTTATATTGACAATTCCCAATAATGGTGGTATAATACTGTACAGAATTTAATCAATGGGGGCTTTGTATTTACGTTTGTGAGTTTCATTAAGAAAAATCAACCTGTCTTCCATTAGTTTACTCTAGTAAGATGTCGTGCAGCACAGATCTGCCCCATCATCACTAATAACATCAGCACAGTCATAAATAACTACATTTGAACGCACAGATGCACAATTTAACGACAATATTGATGGAAAAATACATAATTTTCTTAGTTTTTTTCCCCAACACTTACTTTCCCAATTTTACCTTGGCCAAAAATCTATGATAGGATTTTTGATTGCATTGATTATGTGTTAAATAAGTAATTCATAACCATGTAATTCTATATAGTAAAGTATATATAGCCCCAGTTGTCCATCCATTTTTCATACTGCTTCACTCTGTTTGGTGGAGCAGCGTGCCGGAGAAAATCCCAGCTAACAATGAAGGAAGGCTACATACATATTTAAACACAGAGAGACACCAAGTAGCTTCAGACAACCCCCACGTGCAAAGGGAGAACATGTAAACGTCCTATCCTGGACTCACATTAAGAAAGCTAAGAGATGATACCACTAACTACTACACCACCAGGCAGTAGAGTCCCAGATGTGTCTTGTTATATTTAATCTAATTTAAGGAGCTTTTAGTGCAACCGCCCATGAAGCTAAAAGAAAAATGCTGTTCGCTAGAAACGGACCCCGGTAGGGCTTTTTTCTGATTGTAATTACCACAGTTATCTTTGTTATCTTTGCAACAATGGAGAGAAATAATGTACCTGGCATGAAAAAGCCTCAATTCTACACTTCCTTTGTCACTCAGCTGGCCTTGAGCAACTCAGTCATTATGTTCATGCAATAACACTGGTCTTTGAAAACTGAGAACAGTCTCTTCAAAAACAACTTTACAGAACAATGCTTACTATTTTCATTGTATTAAATGCATGATTTTAACTGCACAGCTCAAGTGAGATGTGCAATTCAATGATATGTGCTTACATATCATTGAATGTAAATGAATCAATGAATCAATGAATCAAGTTAGACCACGGAAGGAAATGTTGGGTGTTATGTGAGGTTTGATTAGTTCAGGAATACATCTTGATAATGACGCAAAAAAACTTCAGACTTTTACTAAATTCATTATGTACCAAGTGATTCTTTTGTGGTGTGCTTAAAGTAGATACAAAATCGAAAGTGGCAACTACGTTGAAATAATATGATAAAGCGACAAACTCAAAATGCCTCACTAATAACGTATCAGTACTTATTTTCATGACGGGCACTCTGTACAATCCAAACAGCATTCAGTAAGCAGCTTGGATTTTCTAAATGTGATTACACTCATACATGTTGGTGATGTTGCAGCTGAGTGATGCAGATAGGACGGCAGTGCTGAACATTGAGGCACATGTTGAAAATGATCAGCTCCACAGCACATTAGGTTTCCTCCTGCCACAAATGCTTCATATGAGGTATATATGATTTATTAGTCCAATACGTTGATGGGTAATGTGGGAAAATCAACGTACTTTTAAATTGGGATTCATACTGCGTGCAGTACAACACTGCATGGAGCACTTATACTCATACCAAAAATGGCTGATACAACCCAGCGAATACTATGTGACATCATGCTTCTGCAATATCAAATGGTATTGTTTTTTCAGAACTTGAAATAGTTCTGAGAAAAATTATGTGCGGCTGATTGCTGTTTATCAACTATTAGAAAAGAAAAATGACTGCTTATCGACCTGGTTGGAAAGCTATTATGATGAAGAACGAGTTATTATTATTCTGTTAAAATGATTCAGCCAACAGTATGATAAAAATTCTGGGATTCTATTTAGTCTCTGTTTAGTGTGTGTGTGTGTGTGTGACCGCAAGTTCACATATTCTAGATCATTTTGTACTTTCCTGGGTCTGGCTTATTTACTCCCCCTGTGGCATACCACTGTGTGTTTTTAATTACCGTACAGCCATCAGTGAATGTTCATGTATAAACACACTGAATGCTTCTCCAAATGAGTACCTGCTGGCACTTTTATAATGGAATTGAAGTGCTGGGAATTTTGATAATAAATGTACTCGGACTGAGTCAAAGTCTCTTAATATATTCTCCCCGGGGCTCCTCCTCATTGGGCAATGTTGGGAATGCTATAATCACCCCGCTGACCCTCTTTAATGTGTGTGTCTGTGTGTAAACACACCACTGTGTTCCTGTGCCGACATTAAAGAAACATGACAAGAGGATCCGCTGGTAATTTGTTTGACTGACCCGAAGCGAGAGTTGTTGTCTCAGTCGTGGGATTTCTACTTTGATAGGCTGGTAAGAGAATTACTTTTATGCAGGTAAGAAATATTTTACATCATAGTTGCAGCATTCCCCAGGCCTCTTTGTACTAATGGCTGCAGTACTTTAGCTTGATGTGTTTACAGAGCTGCAATCGAGGCGCCGCTTCCTAAAGCGCTGAAGGGAACAACTGCAGTTGTCAGGCAGAGAGGATTAGCTTGTGCTTTATGGTTAAAAGGAA
>OMNM01034517.1:22980-36105 GCA_900302745.1 Parablennius parvicornis | reverse complement strand
CCTCAGTTTGCTTTCCGTTATACAACAAATAACTTTGCTAACTGTGTAAAATGAACATTTTTCTGTGAACTAAAGTTAATTCACTGTCCTCTTTTCTTTCACTGCATACCTTCAGGGAGGTTGTTAGAGGTGCAGAGCACAGACACGGGGGTCAGGTGTGCTTTCACACATCATGTCCTCCAATGTGTCTATCCCATGGCGTTTAGAGGTAGCTTAATGACCTGCCTGCACTTGGAGCCAGTTCCTCTAAAAATATGATAGAAATGAGACATGGCTAGCTTTATATATATATATATATATATTTCTCTTTCTTTTTTAAAACGAGTACCGAGGCCAGCGGAGGAAAAATAAACTCTTTTTCACATTTTAATAAGAGCTCCACGGACCACAGAAACCTCGCCGACTTCCCTTCGACATAGTGTATGAGGACTGAAAACAAACTTTTTGATTTATTTGTGCTGTAAGTTTTGCACATCACGCACAGAACTACGCACAATCCGACATTAAATCGCTCCCTCCTCCCGTCAGTGCATAGAAGTCACTTTCAGGGGATGAGCCATATAACATGAGCCACACAAATGCAAGTGTTTAAGCAGAACACCAGCTGTTTCTACGGTGCTGGCGTGCTAAAGTCGTGCAGTTGAAAGCCAGGCGGCAGCGTAGGAAGTCTGAGCACGCTCGTCTGTTTGATCGCCTGCTCATTTGCCAGCGTGCATCCTGTTGCAGGGGTAAATACACGTTTTGTTACCTTTTTTTTTTCCAAAGAGAAGAGTAGGGGAGGGGGAAAAAGTGCTCTCCTGGAAGGTGAGTGGGAGCTATCCTTCACGACTCTGCAGTGCCTTTATCTGCTACCTTTCTTCTCTCTGATAAGCAGCTCCAGAGCCAATCATGTGGAACTTATAACTCAGACATGTGAAAGTGAAGTTTTACCAAGGTAAGTAAGAGGAAGGAGGGGAAGTGAATAATAAACTTTTCCTCCAACCTTCACTAAAGTTTCCTCCCTGCGCCCGCATGCCGCTCACACACTCATCGTCCTGGCAGTGTGTCTCAGCGTGTTGGCAGTGGCACGTCCATAATCTCTCCAGATCTGAGCCTGTGGCCTCACTGCTGACTGGATAACCGGCTGTTGAGCAAGCAGCCAGCAGCTGGTATGGGCACAATCTTAATGTGTGCATAGCTATAGCACCCGAGCTAACTGCAACACCACCTCACTTCAGGCGACTGCTGTCAATGAGTCTAGTTTACCGAGATCCGACAGAAAACCTGCGTGCTCACAAATATCAAATGCACATTCAGGCACCATCTAAAATCAGAGGATTTTTTAAATCCTAGGCAGAATCTCTTTTCACATGGCTCCACATAGAATAAAAGGACATTTAAATAGAGTTGAATAAGTAACCCTACGCCAAATGTCCACACACACAGGTTTAAGCAGAGAAAGTGACAGGTGTAACATAGAGTGAGTTCACACAAGCAAATCAAACGCACAGGAGGGGGTTCTCTCCTCTCTAGTGGGGCAGTTCATATATTGGGTGAAGTTAGTGAGTGTGGAGGCCATGGTGACATGGTTGAAGTCACCCAAGATAATGATGAAGGCACTCGGGTGTTGAGTCTGTATCCAGGCTACCGTGGAGTTGATGGCGTTGCACGCAGATGTGGGATTAGCAGAGGGAGGAATGTAAACAGCCACAATGATGGTGTGGGAAAAGTCATGTGGCAGATAATAAGGCCTGAGACCAACAGCAAGCAGTTCAGTGTCCAAATGCAGACGCGCTCTTTGATTGTGATGTGCCTGCGATTACACCAGCGTTTTTTAACGAGCACAGCAAGCCCGCCCCTCCTTCTTCTCACCACACTCTGTGTAATCCCGGTCCACCCGGACCGTCTGAAAACTGGGGATGGTCACATTGTTATTGGAATATCCGAGTGCAACCATGTCTCAGTGAAGCACATTAAACTACACTCCCAGTACTCCCTCTGACTCCGGGCCAGTGCCATGAGCTCATCCATCTTATTCACCAGCGATCTAAAAAAAAGTTTCTTGTTTTCACTCGAAAACACAGTGTTGTAAATGGGGCCAAAATTTATGTGCACATTGCAGGTGATCACCCCCCAAAAACACACAGAAAATGTTATAAAAAAAAGTTGAGAAATAGAATTCATTAAGAACCAACCAAGGACATTTCTCTAACCACAATTGCTGAATGGATTTACACCTACTTTTCAAGCATGCTAAAAAAAAAAAAAAAAATTGTGTGCTGCACAATACATCAATTAGCACAAACTGCTTCCATAATGGAGTCAGTTAGTAGGAGGAAGAGGCTTTATAATCTGGATATTATTTTCCCTTGAAAAAAATAAAACAACATAGTTTATAGGTAAGTGATTTTTTTTCATAAGAATGACTAGCAATTAGCAAGTCACTACCCAAAGTGGTTGCGATCCAGTAACTAATTCACTACCACAGACAGCCACAGCCCTCTGAGGGAGAGAGATGCCCTTGAATAGCTACAGTGTGAAAATTCACACTGCCGCTGGAGAAAAGCTACATTCTGAAATCAACCATTCGCTGTTATGACAGCAAACAAATGAGCGCTGGCTTCGGGATACGAGAAGAAACGCCAGTAGTATGGAATTAAAACAGTAATAATTTTAATAATTAGTGAAAAAAAGATGCAAATTATAGGACCTCTTTCACAACACCAAAGGTGATTTACAAAGAAAATTCCATACTAATCATGTTCTAATTCAGTTAAAAATAGTCAGAGACAACAAATCTTCTGTAATGAGATCATGCAAATGTAACTAACTTTAACTACGTTGGAAAATTCTTAAAACTAATAACTTTATTTTAAAAATTTGTTAAATGAAGGTTAACCTTCATTCAAGGCTGTTAATGTTATTTACAGCCATTTTGATACACGCTTTGGCTAATTTTACAGTGAAGATATGTGAACTGAGTTAGTTCAGTCAGTTAATGAAGCACCGCTCCACCAGTTGATAGGAGTTTAGTGAAAAACAGAGCTGCTCTCCACTGGAGACTGGAGTCAGCACAGTCCACATGCTAATGCTGCTAAACAGATAGCTGAAGCCTATGTTATACTTCATAGACAAAAAAAAAAGCTAGCTTTTAACTCATCGCAACAGTGCTGGTTGGCGTTATGGCGAACTAGTTTGTGGCACAGTCGACTACGACACAGAACTGTTAAAAATAGCAGTGCTGATTAGACTATTACCGGCAAATAGTAGTTTATTGGAATAGTTACAGAGCTGCATGAATTAGAGAGTTCTAATGCTGCACCATTAGCGTAAGACATGAGGCTAGAAGAGAGAAAACAGCTCTGTAGCTTTAAAGACTAAAGGCTCCTGCATACTCCCATTTGTAAGCCATAAGAACAAGAATAACGTTTGGCAGTGACATCAGCCAGCTGCCAAAAAAAAAAAAAAAAAAATGCTTTTTTGGCAGGACAGTTGATACTCCAAGAAGAAGGAACTTGCTGGCCACGCCCCCTCACAGCAGGCACACTTCTGGAAAGCGATGTTTTAACTTTTCAACTCATGTCTCGCTCATGTCTCGCTTCAAATGTTTTCAGAAAAACTTTTCACTAAATTGTTTCTGTAATAAAAGGGAAACTTTGTGTCCAAGCCACAATGTTGGTCCAGATTTACGTGCAGGTTTTAACAGCATGAGCTGACAGCTTGTAGTGATACCTTCAGGTACATCACGTAAAACGAGCTGAAGGGTTCATACAGTCATGAGGTTACATGTTGATCATGATTAAAACATGACTAATAGTCATTAGTATACTAGAACACGAATGCGCAGCACACGGCAGAGCTGCGGTTTCGGCAGTGCTGCACCGACATACTTCCTACCAAACCAAATAATGTCATTTGGTTCGGCAGGACCCCCGGAGAGCCAAATTTTCTTCTTGTTCTTGAATCGGGCTTTAAGCTCTGTCCACGAAAGCAAAAACAATCTCTTTTCTACCCGTTATTCTTAAAAAGTTTCCCATCCACATGGGAAACATCTGCATGCACACAACAACATTATGAAAATTATGTAGTACATATGCTACGTTGATAGGTGTCGCTGTAACTCATTGGAGCTTCAGCAACTGTAATTGAGTTACTAATTTCACAAAAGTTGGCGGTTAGTAGCAGCAAAGATCATTGTTTTTTATCAGATCATTGCTGCTCACGTCACATATGACAGGTTGACCTGCATCCATCACACAGGTTTTCCTCCACTTTAGCTGAGCCTCCATGGACTGTATCAATCTGATCGTGGGCCGAGCCCTTTTCATAGAGTGCTTTAGAAAAGTTCTGGCGAGCCCGGGCTGGCGAGACAAATACCAAGTCCAATTGGAAAAGGTCACAGACATGAGGTGGGTCTCCGAGAGAGAGCCGAGCCCTTATTATCGGCACTGACCTGTGAAATATCACACAGCCTGTGGGCATGCTCAGCAAAATGATGCAATTTGAGAGGATGTCACTCCTCACCCCCGGGTGACCCGGTCCCGTCACCGTGGGGAGAGGAGGAGTCCGACAGCGCGACCGTCTCCCTACACTTCACAGTGTCTGCATCCATCTTTCTGATGTTAGTGAGGGAATTCCCTCTCAAAGAGAAAAGGACTTTGCTTCCTTTCACTTTCCGTTTGTTTCAGAGTCTGCAGCAGAACTGTTTTCATATTACAGCTTCCCAGGTAGCTTGTAGTAATTAAACTAACAAGTTTGCCTCAAGCTTTTCAAGAAAAATGTCAAAATAAATACACCAAAATGCACATTTACAATGATTTAGCTTGTGCTTTACATGTATTAATCATTAGGCTGTACTGTTTCAAATTAAATGCATGAAAAAAAAAAAAAATCATGGTTTTGAAAAGAAAATACACATACCCATGAGAATATGCGTGGGAAAAATCTCCATGACAAAATTTTGGGACTTTTTTTTTTTTTTTAGGCAAATGCTGAAACACAAACCAGAGGGGGATTGTGATATCAACATTAATAAATCGATATCTGATCTGAAAAAGTAAAACTATGTAAAGTAAAACGTATGAATCAGTCTGCTGGTTTATTGAAGCAAAACGTGTCTTAGTAAAACTAAAAACCAGGAATGCACCGGTACCAGAGAGCATTAGCAATGTCTGTGGATGAGAGATTCTTTAATTACAGTAAGGAATAGTTTAAATTAGGATCTGCCAAAATATGAAGAGGAGGGATTTGGACTGGCAGAGTTAGACCAATGTCTCTCTTTAGTTTAACTGTTCAGCATGCAACTCCATGTCATGCAACATGCTAAAGAGTTTTAGATCTCACACACCTGCAAGGCATAGCATTTGCATATCGTTTGGAATGCGTGAATGAGCCTGTATGGGGAAAAAAACATATCGGTGCTTGTTATCAGCAAATAGCTAAAGGTTAATACTTGTACTCGTCATTTAAAAAAGTGGTATCAGTGCATCTCTACTAAAAGTCAGAAAATCTATTTGGTTGATTATTTGCTTTGTGTAACAATGGTTCATGTCAGTGATTTATATTGGAGACAAACTCTGTTTGTTTACATTCTATGTTATGCTGTATGCATCCCACAAATGCATGTTTCTTACAAAGAAGGCACCAAGGAAAATGGAATAAGTCAAACTGCGCAAAGGCTTAAGATTTATTACGTCACTCCCCAAAAGCTTCGGCAAAATGATCTGGAAATGAACATTTTGATCTTATTTCTACCATCTGTCTTTCAAATGGACTCTTTCACATAGTTCAGGGTGACAAATGTGACATTTAGACATTTAAACATTTAGAAACACCCTGCAATATTACCTGCACGGCCCCTTTCACTTCAACTGAGAAATGTTGAGATTTCAAAGTCGCCTCTTGGTAATATAAACATGACTAAATCCAAATAAAGCAAATTCTGAGAGGAAAATAGAGAGTTTTATTCAACATGGACATAGACATTTACTTTCACTGAGAGCCTGCTGGTTAATCTGGAGCTTAGAGAAACTACAGGAAAGTTATGGTAAAAGACCTGAAAATGATAAAACTAGTAGAAAAATCAAAGAAAGGTTAAAGAAAAAAAAAAAAAAGGCTCGAATAGCAGAACAATGTTGAAGCAGTATTATAAATGCCCTAAAGTAAAAATGCCCCAAAATGGCTAAATATGATAAAACTGCAACAAACTGCTGGTGAAATAAAAAATGAGTTCAAAATCAATATCAAAAGACTAAAGTAGTTAAATTCACTAAAATTGGCTATGAAAACCAGAAACTGTGATAAAACTTGTACCTTTGGAGTATAAAATTGTAATTATGAAGTATTGAAATCATAAATGCACCATATAGTACCGTTTTGGTGAAATGAATGATAAAACATGCTTTTCTGCCCTAAGTTAATTTTGTTATACAAGCTTGTGCCATCACTTATGTGTTATTTAGCCATTCAGTCTGCGACAATCATCTCAAGGAATTAGTGTAGTTTCCACAGGTTTCATATTATTAGACATTTTGAGTGCTTTCATCAGAAGACTTGACAGACGACATAAAATGCCCCCTTGTGATGAAGAAAAAAACTTTGTACCGAGAACCATAGACCAAAGAAAAGATGAGGTACAGTGTGTGACGCACTTAGTCTGTAATGAGGGAATGCCCCTTTAAGTTATAATCAGTTTTGACTGTGAAGACAAACTCTTTTAAATGCCTTAAGGTTTGAGGAAGCCCGATCGGTATCTGTACAACCATTAGATGAATACAACAATTGTTAATAAATACTCGTGTAAACTTCGATAATTTCAGACCCTGTTTAATTAGTCTGTTGCTGATTGCAACATAAAGAAGTAAGGAGAGAACCTTATGTTTCTAAAATGTGTTAAAAATAGCTCTTTTGCTTAAACTTTGCAAACTTGGGTACCGGTAGTTTATACCAAAGCTACACTCTACCAAATATACAATTTCTTTTTTTGGGTAAAGTTTGTTCCTTTAAATATTTAAAATTGAGTGAAGATGCTGCAGAGGTTCTCAGACAATCTTTCTTTGGACAAATCGCCCGTGTCTTTATGTGTCACATAATCATCCACAGAGCAGAAATGGCCCAGTCTCTCCCTACACATTTCTTTGAAGGATGTTACAGTGATTCACTGTAGTGTTGCAGTTCCACTCAGCTGTGTGACTCATCGGAGACACATCATTAAAAAAGAGGTCAAACTGAAGCAGCACAGGGCCAGATAACCTGACTTTTATTCCCCATATGGCTCAACATTGCATCCTGTATTTCCCACAACACGGCCAACCACAGGTTTCTGTTCTAGGGGCTAAAAATAACCCCGGGTGATGTCTGACGGCTGGAAAGCCAGCCTGTGTTTTGACTGGGATGATTTCCCTGGGATAATTATTTTCCATGAAGCCAGCAGAAGAAGACGCAGAGTCTTCCCACCAGTCGCCTGACTGTCTGCCTGATATTTCATAATGACTGTCATTTTCCATGACGCTAATTTCAGGCAGTTATTCTCATAATGAACATTTCTTCATACCAAACATCATTACAGCTGTAATCGGGATGTTAATAAGGGACGAAGAGGAGCGCAGAGACTGAGAAGGTTTTTTTTTTTTTTTTTTTCCTGTCTTCCATCAGATTAGCGTTAATTTGCTGAAGGCGCCAATAAGACCAATTAAATCAAAATAATTAGACTCATTAGACTCAAACGCCCAATCAGTTGGTGGGAAAATTGGCCTTAACGAAATGAAACTGACAAAGACTACAATATTGTTCCCCCGAAGGATAAAATGACAAAAGTCAGATAGTTATTACACGTTTATCGGCGGTACGGTCGTTCCACCTTGACGACTTTGGGATAAATCTGTTCATTTTTACTGATGTTCAGAATGCCACTGGCAACAAAACCAAAGAGGATGGATGGCTATGATCGACCCAGGACGACCGTTTCCCAGCGTGCCTCATTCTTGGTCAATTGTGTGTGTGTGTGTGTGTGTGTGTGTGTGTGTGTGTGTTGTTGTGAAAGACACGTTTAAAAATTAATGCATTGTAGACGTAATGAAGACAAATTACGAACACAAAGTTGAGTGATTGTAATGGGTGTAATGGTTGCAAAGTCTCGCATTTCCCCAGGTTTAACCACTTACCATCTGTTGCTGTGAGTTTACAATTAGTTGACTTTCACCATCAATGTGTGAGAATTTGCATCTTTACTTTAGTTAGAGCTTGATGCTAATTCGTCCACAGACGACAATAAAAGTATCAAGCTCAAAGTATTCCTGAACAAGGGCTATGTAGACCACCAGAAGTAGGTACATGGCCGCACTCACTCATCAATCAACCGTTAAATTGAGGCTCTGTGTACACGACAACTATTTTCAAGTGTGCATATCAATGGTGCTCGGAGCTACTGGAAATGCAACATTTTGAAAATGGCTCCCAAAGTTGAACATCTTGAAACAATTTCAACCCTATGGAAAATGTTTCTGAAACGCTATTATTGTGTATGCTCATCATGGCCAGAGTAAACCGTTTTTCAGCACGTGCGTGAGTAGATGGACAATAACAATGATGGACTCCAGAATGTTATGATTCCAGTTGATATGCTCCTGGGACCTCGTAGTTTTATTGTTGAGGGTCGGCCATAATCAGTGGCGTAGTCCAGGCTATACGGTGAACACCAACTTATTTTTCAGTCAGCATTAACAACACCCAGGAATACCAGTGATTGGCAGAGGACAGATTAATCATTAGGTCTAATCTTGTGATTGTGGCCTTAAGGCTCCTGCAGACAGTATGAATCTAACAATTTTATAAGTTCACAGCTATCCACACTGTATGACAAGTCTGAAAAACTCTGGGCCACGACATAAAGTTTGCTGTGGGCAGATTCCACGATAGAAACACAAGCTGAATCGCAGTCATTGTGATTCCACAAGAGTACATAAAACATAGAATACAATACAATACAACAGAACAGAATATTAACAAACATGAGCAAAGCCATTGTGGGATTTATGCGTTAAAAAGGACAAGGAGGAGAGTATGGATGCATCTGTTATTCGGAAAGAGACGTCATCTTGAGATGGTAATTTTGCAAAAGGTGTATGGGTTAGCATCTACTACCACTTTACCATTTATTATTATGGTCTTTAATTTTTCAACAAAACACACTACATGAAAATGGAAAAAACAGGCCATAGGTCGCAGTAGCAATCACAATCCCCCCAGATATCTGACACGGTCGTCTATGGTCACAAGACGATGACAATGAACGTGCTTGAACCTTTCTGACAGTGACATAGGACACTGATTTACAGTCAAGTCTAAAGATTTTGAAACGATTCTCTCACGACTGTAGCAGCGTTTTGATGCAGTGCTGTTTCTCTTAACCAATTACCATTAGAATTATGTTGCCAAATACAGCATGCTAACAGAAGCAACGTTAGTAAAGCAGTTGTTTTATGTTTGTTTTTTGTTTACGTGGCGTTAGGGAGTGGTGATCTGCCGTATGTTAATATTGGCACAATAACACCATTTCTGCCTTCTGCCCGATTTGACTGACAACCTGTCACTTGTCTCCCCGTGAGGAACTGGGTCTCAGCAACAATCACTGAGAGAAAGAAAGGAGCCTAATCGGCTCTAAACTAGCAGAATATTTCAACATTCCTTATCCGAGAATCCCCTCTCGTTGCATCATTTATGATATTTACAATAAACCTTTGTAGTGGAACAAGAGATGTACACACATATGAAACCCATGGAGCTCAACACTCGATTGATCTAATTAACGGTATTAAATTTGCTTCGGAAATAGCAGTTTTTCACCATTTCCTGCAGAAATGACTCCTTGAAGTCTGGAATTTAGCATTAGCATATTATTTTGCATTTCATATGTCTACTTCCTGAGGTCAATTTTATGGGATTTATTCTTCTGTTAAACTGACCCTTTTTTCAGATATCAAGACATAAATTTCGACATATTGCATTTTACTTGTTAACAAAAAGAAAAAAAAAACAGTGATGAAATAATGTGAGTATTTGCTCTGAAGTGTCCACTCATGATTGATTAGTCTGGAAATCACAACTGTGACTGCTTCTAATTAATCTGGTTATTGACAAACTATTCTAACTATTCTATTCTATTCTAATACATTCTTGATGTGGCAATGTCTCTTTCATTTTTAAGTTCTTATGTGTGAAATATCTTGTTCCCAGTGGGTTTGCAATTATAATGCTAATATGTGTGACTACAGATGATAAAAGTAAGTTGGCTGCTATATTGCTAACATTTCAGAATGGCTAATGACGGTGAGTTATGAGTTGTAATGCTGACGTGTATTGGTCAGTGCCACAGTAGATGTTGTCTTCATTCAGCAGTAACAGGATTTAATCCATGATTCTGGAGTGTTAGTAACTGATCAGAGAGGACAAAGTCATCCCTGCAAAGTTGGCTGCTAACGCTAATGCTAACAACTGTCCATCAAAGCAAAGTCTGTTTCATATCACAGTTTTAGAGAAAATTTAAAGAATAAGGCTTGTTGGATACACCAGATCAAATCAAACCCATTCAGCATTGTCAGTGAGCCGTCAAAAAAAAAAAAAACTCTGAACATTAAACTGGAACGAAAAATGTAATCATCAAACTTCAGGATTCATACTTACATAACTCACAGGATTTAGGTTTCATTTTCTGACACAGACTCATTCATCCAATATCTATATTCTAAGCGAACTGTAGCCAATCCTGGACGGAAGCCAGGAAGCAGTTTGGAAATAGCAGCCAGTCTTTAAACGGTTAACACAGAGAAATACCCCTAAAGACAATCCCGACATCCAAACTCAATACACGCATCTTTGGACTGATGGCGGAAGCTGGACCAGATTTGACATGTTTTTATATCACTTCAATACTTGTTTGTTCAGACCAAAATACATTAATTATATACACTCTTACCTCACTGTAACAAAGTTGTACCTTTTACCCAAGGTATAAGCAGTGTTTATTAAGAATCAGAAGCGACAAGTACAATTGGAAAGAAATCCTTCGTGTCCTCTTAAACCTTCTCCGTCATTGATGAAGAAGGTTTCCTTTGACCGACGCGACCGACATTTATAACTGCACCAGCGTCTGAGTCAGACCGGTGTCACACACAAGAAAAAAGGACTGAACTCTCGCCTGTTTGTGCCGTGCTATGAAACAGATTAATATCGCATCATCTCCAGCTTTCTGGCTCGGTGCTTCAGCAACACACAGACAACACAACTTCAATAAAGTTGCACTATAAAAACAGAGAAAACAACCTCAGTCCCAGATTATTCAGGGTGTGGGGGGAAAAGTGCAAGTGTAGGATATGTCAGATTCATCGAGGGGTAGGAGGGGAGCACACGTCGACTTTGTTGTTGGTGTTAATTTACCCACGTCGGAACACCTGCGAACGAGGTAAGGACTTGTCATTTCTAATAATTCCCCTCAGCAGAGGGACGATACTCCAGGGGCCAGATGAGAGAGGCTGAGCAACTTTGAAGAAGAAGAGGTGTTTTGCTGAGTTGATTTATTGTCAACAATGAGTAGTTTGCCTTCATTTCTCAGCCTTCCCACCCATCCACCGCATGCATATGAAGGCTCCTTTAGAAAATTATGCAGAGGCTGACTGATCAGCTTTCATTGTTTAAGGTCAGGATGTTCATTAAAATTGACAGACTGTCGGAGCAATACTTTGAGGTGTTGCCACCGCCTTGACCTTTGCAAAAAAGACAGCGTTAGACTTGCCATTTGGGACGTTTTCCAGTGAAGTGATAAACATTCTTCTTCGACTGCTCCTCTTCAAACCCTATCAGAGCTGTGATCTCAATTAGCTGGCAACGGAGAGATGAATCAGGGATCCGAAGCAGAGTCTTGACAGCTGGGTTTCTCTGCCACAGTTGAGCAAGAAGCTTGTTTGCCTCCTGTCCTTCTATTGTGTTCCTTTCTTTCAATCACTTTTTCTTTGCCATTCTGGACTCAAATTCTTGATAAATTGTTGTAAAGAAACAAATTTGCTGATGCTTTAAATTGAAAGGGTACCACTCAAATATTTAGACAATTGATTAGCAGAAGCACTTGCAAACAAGACCTTTAAAAATAAAGGTATCAAATAACCTGCACAGATATTTTTTTACTCAATTTACTATCATCAAGTTCAGGTAAACTCACATCAGTCAGTGGAAGGAAGTTAATTGTTAGCTCTTCTTGAAAGACAGATTTGTGAACAAATGACAGTGACAAAAACCACTGGAGTTAGCTTCCATGCTAACTGCTATTTAAGCAAACTAATGCTAAGTAAGTTAACAGCTAGTTAGAATAAAGGCTTTAATTCCTATGTATCCTGTTGCTGTTAGGACTGAGTCAGTTCAGAATTAACAGGGACCACCTCCAATAAACAGGAGTTTAGTGAAACTCTGGATAAAATAGCACCAGCTAATGCTTATGTTAACAGTGTCATTATTGGAATAAAGACACGGGAGCTCTCCAATTCTTGATGAAAACTGAATAGATATGGATATTCTAGAAAAAGTAGAATAGAATGAAATCAAAAATAATTGAAATACTTTATAAATCCCAGAGATAAATTCTTAAAAATAATGAGCTACAACCAGATTGAAGTATCATAATTACGTAGCTAATTTCAATATAATGAAATATATTTATACAATATTAATTCATCACTGGTATTGCAGCAATTCTCTATTGAAAAAAAAAAAAAAAAGTCAATTTCATCCAAAAATAATTGGTTTAAATTGAAGAAATGGAAAAAGAGTATAAATAAAGTCCATAAAGTGAACATGGATATTCTGGTGTGTTTTCTGTCTTTCTTTAGCCACATTTATGTCAAGCCTGGATGGACGGCTGCCTCGCTCACTGTAGGTTTGTGGATGAGTGACGGGGCCGGGAGTGCTGCCAATAACGCTGATCTTCAACCACCGCGATGCCCCTTGTTCTCACGCCATGGATAAGTTACTTCACCTGACTGCATCTCCCCTGAAGACTTCATCTGTCATGCCGCATTTCCCTCGGATGACACCGCCAGGGTGTATGTGAGTTCAATCATCTTTTATTTGTGTGCAAAAATGTGCGAAGCAACAGAGGGG
>OMNM01034517.1:0-22960 GCA_900302745.1 Parablennius parvicornis | reverse complement strand
GGGGGGGGCAGGGTAGTTGGACGGCAGGCACCGTCTTACGTAACACGGTACGGACTCTTGTGGTTGCTTTAGAGCAAGAACATTCAAAGTCCAGAGAGGTTGAGCCTCAATGACCCCTGGAAACATTTTTTAAATAAAAACACTGTCCACAGATATATTTCTCCATTCATAAGACACTTTTGTTGGTAATGAATAACAGCTATTGTCTTTGAAATGTCTGAATGTCTACACTCAGCCTTTTTTAGTCTTACAATGAATTAGTTGAAAATGAATTGTGTTTCTCTTATTCGGGAAAAAGGCACCTCCTGACCCTCTGGTCGTCATGAGAAGTCTACCCCACAACCCACTGCTCGTTCGGAGCAATCAATCTGACTGTGTACCACACAGCTTCATGAATAGAATAAAACACTGTTTTTATTGCTACTGTATGTACAACATGCAAAGGAATTGATGTGCAATTCTACTGGAACAAGAAAAACTGTGACAGTCCTGGTTTTATGATCCCTTCTAATCTCTCCTGACTTGTTTTTCTTGTGAGTTGGTTGATTTGTTCTCGCTCTCTTTTGTCTTTATCTGTGACTTTACCCTTCTGTTGCTCCTCTGTGTTCCTTCTCTGATTCCCCCTTTTATCATTGTTGGTCCATTAGTATTGTTTCCTTCTTTATCCTGCCTTTTTACCCTGTTTTCTTACTATAACTTTGGTTCCCTGTAGTTATTTTTTCTATATTCTTCCATTGTTTTGAGCTATATAGTTTTCAATGGCAACATGGACATTCCTGTGGACAGATGATGAAGTTGGATTGCTGTTATGGGGATTGAAAACTATAAAACCGCCAAGTCCCAGGAGAATGTGGACTGGGAGTCATGACAATGTGGAGGCCAACATTGTGGTTATTGTCCATTTACTTGCACATGTTCAGAGCGACAAGTATTTACTGTCTGTAGTGCAGAACAACCAGGTTCATTCCTCAGGCCACAAGACTCTTGAACTGCAAATATTCTGCTGTCAGGTCTGAGGATGATGCAATAACCAAGTGCAATACTTATAATCCAGAGCAATAACTATCATCTTATGCATTGCTGGCACTTTATTCACCATTTTAAATGTGTGTTTGTATACCTTTTACCATGTGTATTTATACTTTTACTGTTCCTGTTTTTAAAATACTTCAAAAGTTTAGTGGTGAGCCTTGTGCGAAAACATTTAGTTTCTGTATGCACCGACGGGTGTTTGTATTGAATGGCAAAAAAGCATTATTTATCTATCTACTATGGCCATGGTACACATGTGCAATAGCAGCATTTTTTAAAAGTTCCACCTTGGGAGCCATTTTCAAAAAGTTGCATTTTCAGTGACTCTGAACACCATTGTCATGTAAATGGACACATGAAACAACTTTTCTGTTTCGACTTGAAAGCGTCATCCAAATGGGGCCTCGGTCACAAATTTTCAGCAATAAATTCTAGAACATCAACTTGAGTGAAAGCAACAGGAGGAAATGTGCAAGTTGGAGTTTCATTAGTTCACTCAAGATTTTGAGTTATGGACAGAGCAAATCGTGGATCAAACCCACAGTGATTGAAAGACGACATGCCTACCACCTGAGCCACAGCCATGTCAACTGAGCATTGTCAAGACACACTGATAAAACCCATAATTATGGATTATGGAAATTATAAGTCCCACTGCCTAACTTGAAGTTTTTCAGACTTTTACCTTGCCAAGGGGACAAGCAGTTACTGTCAGTCGAGCAATTTAATCAATTCCTTCAAAGCAACAACTGAACAAACCTGGAAAAAAGTGAACTGAAAAGTGGCTTCTGTTTTCAGATAAATACTACATTTTGTCATATTTACAGAAGATTTTCTGATGTGGGAAGCTTTCTCAGTCGGAAATAATAGAGTTAAAGAAAACTGTAAGAAGTGGAAAGTATACGGTTTCTGGATAAGGGGTGGGTTTTTATACAAATATCTTATAGGGGGGCTTGAGTTTGGCCGGGGGCAGCGCTGACAGGACACATCTGATCCACTGAGACATCATGAATCCACCAGTTATTGTGAGAGTTGTGACTTTTCTCTTCCTGAAGCTTCTTCCAGACTGAGTCACTGTGCTTTAAGAGGCTTTGGTCTCTCCTGTAGACGTCTTTACATTCTCTCTCTGTGCGGCGGGGGTGACGGGGGGTCTGTCTGAGGGTGTTTATGCAGCATTGAGCACAGGGATCATCAAAGTGAGCAGGTTTAAACTTTCGCAGAGATTTTTTTTTTCCCTCCAAAGTTTTTATAGATGAATAATGTGATAAACACAGAGGGAGAAGAGTTTGAAACTATTTTTCCTTTTTGCCTGTCATGTATGCAGACAGTTTAGAAGCACAGATAGTAGATCCGTATCATGAAGCAAGCATTTAATTATTCAAAAAGCATTTCCCTAAGTTTTTTTTTTTTTTTTTCTTACGATATAGTGTCTGGGTTGGGTCTCACCGCAGGATATCAAGGGACTGCGTTTCCTCCGCACTTATTCAAACACCAAAACACTGCTCTCTCTTTGCCTCAGGACTCAAATTACACAGTAGCTGTCTAAATGTCAAAACTGGCTAGCAGTCACTTTGGCAGCGCTTATCATTGTCAAACCAGCACTTCAAGCTGGGCCGAGTGAGCAAACTTAAGAAGTGCAAGTGTTCTGTTGCTTTAAAGGACTGTCAGCTCTGAAATCTGCTAAAAAGAAAGAAGAGAAAAATGGCATGCAGATGGGTTTTTTTGTTGTTTCTCTTTAGGGTAACGGACCGACTCTGGTTTAGACTCCAAACATCCTCGTCAATGAGTTAAATTGATGTGGATCAAAAGACTGAAGGCCATTCGGCTGAAGAACTGAGTCTTTACAGACTCTTTTCAAAAAGATGAAATGTACTTTTCAGACTTTTTGTTTCCTCAAAAAACTCTTCTCGGGTTTCTTCTGGATAATGTTTATATTTCTATTATTACCATCGTTGGCGCTACATAATTTAATATGAACGGATATCTTAAGTAATATGTTTCATATAGGCAAGCTTCAGGTTTAGGTAATAAGTGCTTTAAGTTTGGCACTATAATTATGCCACTTTCCTTCTCAGTATTGTAACTTTACGAACTGCCATTTGATAATTTTAACAATTATCAAATTTAACAAGTAACAGCACAGCTAAAAAAGAAACAAACAAACAAAAAAACATGTTTATATCTTTAATTAAAAAAAAAAAAAAGATACTTCAACTATATCACTTGTTTCCAAATATCAAGGAATTTAGCAGAAGTTACACAATTTAGTGGAGGAAGATGCTCAATAATCTGAATGTTAGCTCTTCTTGAAAGAACCGTATTTATGAACTAATGTTGAAAAGAAGCCGCAACAAAACAGCTGAGATGAACAACCAACATGCTAACCAGAAGTAATGGCCAAATGAAGCTTCATGAGCCACTGTCTTTATTTTCTGAAGCCATTAGATGGCACTGTCTGGCAATGAAGTATGATTTTAAACATTTGTTTAACAGTCTTACTAACCAGTAGCTAACCACTACTTAAACATCCTAATGCTAATCACAGTTATAGTGGATTCAAGCTAAATCTACCTATAGCAGAATATATTACTGTCAGGCGGAGTGAGTGAGTTCAGCATTATTAAGATACTCATTCTCTAGTCACCAGGAGTGCACTGAAACAACAGGTAATTTTCCACTAATGTTCAAGGCAGCAGCAAGCTATATAAGCTAGACTGAGAAAGACAGCAGGTTTGACAAATGCCAGGTGATTGCTTCCTCTAGATTTTAGACTCGTAACACATAAATTCAACTTTTTTTTTTTTGTTCGTCTCTCAGGCTAATCTTTTCCATTGAAATAGTAACCATGTTTGAGTCCAACAAGAATGCTAACAGTTGTAGTTAGTTGAAGACCGGACTACTAAATGAATACTAATTTTGATGTTTTCCAGCTTTTTCCTTCCCCTCACTGTTTCATTTCCATTACATTTCCATTGCAGATGTGTTTTTATTCATGTTAGAATCCGACAAATAGACCAAAGCAAAAGAATGCTATGGGGAGCAATCATGTGGAAAAGCAAAGAAGACAAGTTTACTTGACTAAAAACCCCATCGGCACTGTTTGTGCAGAAGTCCAAATTTTTTAGCTTCGTTCTGGTCGCTAAGCTAAATTTGAAACATTGCCATATTCTGGGGTTTTGAGTGGGGTCAGTGTTTGAAAGGACTCTTTGTCCTAAATTACACAGTTTTCCTAGTAAATCCTGCTAAATGTAGCCCGAGAGGACTCTGTCATGTGTGTGGCAGCACCCTCAAAGGCAGACAAACGAATAATTGTCAGCGAGTTACACGATTCGGATTTGAAAATGGGTTATGTGTTGTTTCAACTCATCAGGGATGAGTTACTCGTTCTTTCACTTGTGTATTTTCCCCTCTTCACAAGCACTCTTGTTGTTTCACAAGTATGTGTGTAAAACGCATGTGTGCATGTGTGTATATGTGTGTGTATATTCTATTCCTCACAGGGGTGAAGAAGCCGAGTACATCAGATAATACGGCAGAACAAGAGCAAAGCAAACAGCATCCTCCACCTGAGTGCTCCGTCTGACCGGGCGTGACACCAAAACAAAGTGTTCACAGCAGCAGAGGAGCAGGTGAGAACACCACCACCAGCGTGTGCAGACAGGCGGGAGGAGACCAATGCTTCACAATGTTCCACAACACAAATCATTGGGAAAACAGACGTTAGCTTCAAATATTTTGCACCAGCTGGTTTGTTTTTCTGTACCATGTTCGTCACAGGGTCACCATGCAAAGCTAATTCCTGCCATTTGTCGGGCAAACACACGAGACCTTCCATGGTTAATACTTCACAAGATGAAAACGTCAGTACTCACCTCCAGAGAGTGCTCTCAGTCACGCTGCCAATGTGAAAGTCGTAGAGCTTGGTGAGAATCAGGATCACCTGTGAAGAGAAGACAATTAGCTATTTTAATCTTTTTAAAAGCCAGAAAATAAACTCAAAATCTCTTCAGTGGAACAAAACTGTGACCAAAAGGCAATAAAACATCAGATCAAAGACCATAAATCAATCCATCTTCTATGAAGTTACAAACCCAGTGAAAACACAAGGAGGACATGCAAACTCCACACAGGATTGTCTCCAACCTGGATTGGAACCAGGGAATCTCTGGCTGTGACAAGAGAGGTCTAACTAGAACTGGATTATCATTGTGACAGTATGAAAAATCACATTATACACACCACAAAAAAATGGACACAATTTTCAAAAATCACAGAAATCACAAGGGCAAATGATTAAAAACAAAGCCAACAAACTGTTGACTGAGGGTGATACCATCCATCTTCTATTGTTGCAAGCTGCCAGAAATAAACCTTGACTCAAAAGAGTGACACCGCGTACACAACATATTTTGACAACAGACGAGGAGATCAATGGTTATCTTTTAACTCTCAACCTATTGTGACTGATGGCATGAGGTTATGACAAAGGATAGAAGCAAATTTTGAAAACAACTCCCGTTTGAAAAAAATGATGTCCATTTACAAGGAAAGGGCAGAAAGGTTATGGGTTCTTGTATGGTCACTAGTGGGTGCTACAACCTCACAATGCTGAGTACACAAATATTCCTATGGGATTGGTATTAAGGTGACTGTCAACTATAAAACTACCAAGTCTGAGGAGAACATGGACTGGGAGTCATGACATCATTGAGGCTGCAATTGTTACTGTTAATCTACTTGCAGATGTGCAAATGAACTACTACGTCAGTAGTGCGTATGTGCAGTGGCAGTGTTTTGGAAAAGTTCCATTTTCACCCGTTTTACACAGACATATTTTAAGAGTTTTCAAAAACGCCACAGAAGATTAAAATTTTCACTTGAAAAAAAAATGTATTGTTGAAAACTGTGCAATAACATTTCCCCCCCCAATAAAACTTCAGCTGTCAATGTCAGTGATTTATTCATGATTACAGTTTCTGACTGTACTGAGAAGTTGGTTACAAATCTGTGACACAGTGATTGGATGGTCCTTCTCTGTGGTCGCTGTAATGATTTGTTTGCAGGAACAAAATGCTTCCTCTCTGTCTTTTTAGTTATCATAAACCTAGAGTTATGATACACATGCCAAATCCTGCCAGTGAGTGACAGGATAGGCATAAAAATGTTTTTAAAAACTTGTTACGTGCTGGTCATCTTTGTGACATTGCAGGAACCTGAAGCTCTCATGTCAAACTGCCTCTTTAGGAGAGGGAGGGGGAGAGCGGCCTGTTAGTGGGGGCTTAGTGTAAAAACCCTGCTCCTTCATGTTGAAAAGAGGCAGCTGAACGTGGTCATGCCTCCTGTAACTCTCCTTGGGAAGACTTCCCTTTGAAAACCAGCTGGGAAGACACCGGCGGGCAGAGCAAGTGCAAGCTGTAGTGATTACACTTCCTGTCCATCCTGGGAAACATCCCAGAGGAGGAGCCAGAGGACATGACGCTTACTTTGGTTCAACCTGCTGCTACCTGGATCACAGCCGCAAACCGAATACATGAAAGTTCCCATTCATGCTTTCATTTTTGCCTTGTGCACGGTAAGGCTTTCCTGAGAACTGCAGTCCCACACGACTGCATAATTTATGACCTGAAGAATCAATAGCATTTGCATGAGAAGCATCCCGTTAATGCAAACTCAACAGATCTCACAGGTGCAATTCTTTGTTTTCTCCCCCCAAAAAAGTAACAAAGCAACAATTTGCATTTATGGTGAATTGAATTCCCCCCGAATGCCAGTTATAAAAACAAGGTCCTGGGATGATGGATTAGCATGTTGGGAGGTAGAGCTTTGCATAATACTGTGTATTCAATGCTGTGTATGCCGTTTTCAAACTTAGTTTTGCTGTTGATGGAGCATGCTGCCGTCTTCGCCCCCCGTGGAAAAAGCCTGATTCAACAGTCTGTGTGTTCACAGATTTGGTCTCCGGTCTTCTGGGGGGATAATCAGCAGGCGGGGCTCTTTGATAAGCACCGCACTCAAAGTCCTCAGAGTGAATCACAAGACATGAAGGACCGAGGCTGGCGTTACGGGATCAGTGGTCAGCTGTGATCGTCCACTCCAGAGTGGAGGATCACAACTCTGCTGCACGGGGACAGCTGACGGTGTGACGGGAGAATGAGAGGTGATAGTCTTAACTCAGCTGAGGAGAGGAAAATACAGTTTATTACACTTAACCATCTGGTAGCATCCACTTATATGCACCTCTAGGTTGGAGTGCAGGAAAAAGTATGTATGAACAATTATTCAGTGCTTATCACACACTTGACCTGACCGGACGGGAGGCCAACGTCCTTTTACATAATAGGATACTTTTATCTTCCATCAATCCCTGTGTTTTTGTTAGCTGCACTGTTTTCCTCCCCGGACTAAATGACTCTTGCTCCTTCTCATTAGCATCCACGTCTCTCGTTAGCATTTCCTCCACGCAACCAGCTCCTGCTTGTTTAAAGCAACCTGACAGCCTCCACTTGAGTCACTTGGCTGGGAGGGGTCTCCGGAGGTGCAGCCATGACTCCACTGACAGAAGTCAGCGAGCTGGGGCCAAATAAAATGATGCGAAACTCTGTAAAGACCCCGCATCCCGGCACCCTTGAACTCCTGCGGTACTTGTGTCCTCACGAGGCTCGGAGGCCCACGGACTTCGAGGACCTTTTCACCTCTGGCTGAGCCGCACTCTGGCTGAGCCGCACTCTGGCTGCGGGCGCCAGGAACAAGCCAGCTGCTCATCAGAGACCCTCGGATGGTACTTGTGGGAAGATGTGCCACATGCCCGAGGGATCCTTCCAACCAAGACTGTGAACATAAGGTTCAGGCCAGGCGAGATCCGTGTGCCAGTGAGAGGGCAACACTCAACACGACGAAAATGGATGTGAAGAAACTTAGCAGAGAACTAAAGGAAAGTCACAACATTCGACTGTTTATGAAAAAAAGTCCTCAATCTGATGATTTTCTAAAAAATGCAGAGATGAAGATCAGTAACACTGGAGGGTGTTCAACAAGAAGCAATATGAACAACGATGTTCATGGTATGACTGTAGATTTGTACAAGAGGATAAACATGTCAAAGGTAATTATATTTGCATCAATGTGTTGCATAGATGTAGATACAAACATTTTTATGCATGAAACTGAAAGTGTTTGATTTGATTGCCCTGGAGATCTTAATTATATTGATCAATATTGAAAGTTCTAATTTTTTTTTCTATCACTATTGGACTCTGCTACACACTTTGTGATTTTAACACTCTCATAAGTCCACAGCTAGACACATTGAATGACATGAATCCAAAAGTATTTGGGCTCAACATGAAGTTTGCTGCGCAGTTTGCATGATGAATGATGTATGTGCATTAACTAAAACGTCACAAGCGTGCACCATACATTCACGAAAAAGAAACTAGCGAAACATGTACAGTACGTAGCCCTCGCTCTTATGGCATTTATTTGTTTGGATACAATCCCAAAAAGTTTGTTCACTTCCCACATCCTTTTTTAAGACAACATTTACTAATGTAGCCACAATGCATCTCGTTGGGGGTAGCGTCGTGTTCTGCTGAACAGTATTTACTGTCATCTGCATTTCTATTGGCTAGTTAGTTTACGTAGGCCGCAGCAGCAGTCACCATCATTCAAATCTCTGACACCATTTAAATTTAATTGCAGGTCTTTGGTCGCAAGACCATGACCACCTGTTTTTGAACTGATCTCATAGTGCAAAGTAGATCCACGGATTTAGAACCAAGACCAAATATATTGACACAGATTGTTCACAATTGTTATCTCGGATAGCCAAAAGTCAAATTGTGTCTCACACCACTGCAATGCACTTTTTTTATCTATTACTTCCTGTAACCTAAGTTTGTGTTATGTGTTTTAACAGTGTTTAACATGTCTCTCATTGAGTTTACCTGCATTTGTGTGGTCAAATGACAAGAAATAGTGGGGTTTTTTTAATATTTAGACTGCTCATCTTTTTTTTTTTCTTAATTTGTTGTGTTGTGACTCAGTGGATGTCATAGAGTTGCATGTACATGTAGTACTCTACATGTGTTTATTTGTGTGTGCGTGCGTGTGTGTGTGTGTGTGTGTGTCTTTCTGTGTGTGTGTGTGTGTGTGTGTGTAGAAATTTGTCTTATCGGGTGTAGAGTTCGGTTCAAATCCCAGGTGGAGCAGGTAGTCTACAGTTCAAATTGAGCCGGTGTGGTGACTCCAGTAAAATGGACCAGCCAAACAGAAACACAAACACATAATTTACATGAGCAATGGTGGCCAGGAAGTTAGAGCATCCCACTGGCCCAGAATCCTATTGAGGGTTGTGTGAGAAACAACACACACCTGAAAACTCGTGAAAAGTCAAACATGTGGGTCACGATCCGCTGTGGCAAATCTGTTGCTAAAAAATCCACAACAGTGGTTTTGTCCGCCCAGATGCTTCTTAACCTTCAAATGTTTTTCTCGAAGCACATCTTTTCGGCCACCATTAAAGTAATTTTTTTATGAGGACATTTCACACATTACATCTGAGACCTGGATGCTAACTGCTTGTGGATTTCAAAGAACTACAAGTTTTCCCTCACTCTTTATTGACATGCATGCCTATAAGTGCCCCAGCTCTTTGTGCAACAGTCAGCCGATGTAATAACAGGACAAATCATTGCAGCTTACAGAAAAGTTTGACAGGGTCTCTGTATTTCAAGTACACTCTCCCCCTCTGAATCCTCAGCTGACTTGCAATTATTGAATCAAAATGTCAGGCGCATTGCTCGTGCATTAGCCTCGTTGCCTCTACAATTAACCAACTGTGGTGAAAACACATTATTAGCATAACCAAATGTCCCCCCCTCTACTCAAAAGACTTAGTCAAAGTGCCAAACACAATTTTGAATATTGGTTGAGCTCACGGTGCGCTAATGACACTGTTAATGACTCTTCAGAAGGAAAGCAAATGCTCTGCACTTTTTTTTTTTGCAACCGCTTGATTGTGACCTGATGGGGTGTCACCTCTGACGGTGGGTAAACAATACGAGGCAGCTGAGAAATGCAGCTACATCAAACCTGTCATCACGGTCCAGGTGTTCATTCGTGCTGAATGTGTGGAGGAATGGACTGAAGGTCTGCTGTGGTTTCTTTACAGAAATGTGGATTAGAATGGTTCAAACTGCACATAGAAATGTTGTGTTGGGATGTAATGTGGAGAATATAGAAGCTAAGGTAACACTGGTTGTTGTCTTATTCATATCAGTTCTACACCAATTTACTTTGAATACAATAACTGTCAAACCATCCATGCTGGGAAGATTCTTTTTTCTGCATTTAATCATCTTATTTCTAGGGAGCTGAAGGGGGTCAAAGGTTTTCTGCTGTTGGATTGAAACCTGTGAGCTTCCAATCCCAAGTCTGCTTTCCTAGCCTCTAGGCCACCACTAACTCATAACTAGACGTAAATATGTTCACAAAATTAAAATGAAATATTTGGAAATAAATGCTAACACATGTCTAAATTAAACCAAACAATTATCCCAAAAAATCAATCCAAAACTGGGGTAAAAACATTTTTTCACAATGTTTAAGGAGTCTGAAAACGGCGTTGTTTGGAGAACTGATTCTCGAGTGGAGACCTTTGAAAATGCCGCCTCAGGTTTGTGGATGGACGATTATGTCATTATTGTGTCTTCTTCTATATTTTTGGTGTATTTCTGAGGCAGAGTTACAGCGCCACCTATGGTCCTGGCATATGTGCTACATCATTTTGAGTCATTTTCAAGGTGTCGCGTGGACGCGGATATTTCCAGCATCAATGTTGTGTGGATGGGAAATCTTTGGTAGAGAAATAATGGGTTGAGAAAAAACATTATTTTGGTTCACTGGCCCAAGTCAAGTCCATTATATATCCATCTAATCAAACGCTAATGTACAGTATGTCCTAAAGTTGCCTAAAATCTAAAACTTATCAAAAACTTTTGCAAAACTAGGCTAAGATATGTTCCAAACTAACCTGTGTCCATCATCATGACGAAAGGGTCCATCTGTGGTACTGTTTCAGTGCTGGAGGAAGAGCGATCTTGCAGATTAAAATCAGCAAGGATGGAGGATTGACGATTTGTCAGCAGAACATCATCCAAAGCTTTCGACAACACCACCAGCTCGCTTTCCTCCCGTAACGCATCCTGGTAGCTTGCGCTCCCCAGATAAGCCACACCCATATGTCTACTCATCCATCAGCGTAGACCATCTTATTCTATCGATCTATTGTCCAGTTCTGACTCTCTTTGAATGTTGTTGGTGCCCCCTGGTGGTGGACTGAGCTCAGTAAACTGCTGTCTGTTGACTCGGACTACTAGCGTCAATGATACGAGGTCTTTGTTCTTCTTTCCTTGGACCATTTTGACAGATCTTGACCACTGCGGTTTGAAACCCCTGGAAGACCTGTAGGTTTGAGGGAGCTCTGATAAAGTCAATGTCAGAACCTCACATTCATCCAATCTTCGTCCTTCAACATCAACTTTGAGGATTGAACGTTCACTTGTTGCCTGACATAGGCCACAGAAGCCATTCAAAAGAGAGATTATGTGACTTACGTCACTCTCAGTGGTCATAATGATATGGCTGATTAGTGTAAGAGGTTAATATTTTGTAAATTTGCAAAAACTATGAGAGCAGAGATGATCACATATAATTGCTTTCTATTTGCCTAAATTAAACTTGTCAAATGTCATTTAAAAATTAAAAGAAGCACAACAGAAACAACCAAAAAAAAGAAACATCTACATCAGAATAACTAAGTTTTCCCTGTGCGGCATTAATATCATTTTCTCAATTAGTCATGCTTTAGAAATAATTTTGTTCCAGATTAAAGCCTTTAAGTGGCATCAAAGCAAAAACAAAAGATTTCTGACTTGAATCCACATCCGGGTCTCGCTCAGATCTGGTGCCTCAGATACTTTTGTATTTTAGCTCCAACGATTTCAAAGATGTAGCCTACCCTTTGTTCACTCGTTTGGAACAAAAAAAGGGCTCGTCGCTCCTTTGATTGCAAAATGTCACACTCGCTCCAGTATCGACGGTCTCGTGTCTGAAAAGAGGCTTTTAGCCGTCTGCAAACAGACGTCAGGATGGCCGACGCCAAAATGGCAGCTGGAACTGATCATTATCGAGAAGTCATTAAGCCTCCACGCCTCTCCCTAGCACGTCAACAGACGAGCAATTACTCTGTCAGCTGGCGAGAGCTGTTTATGAGACACAATGTCAAACTGGTGGCCGCCAAGCTAACAGCTAACATTGAGTTCAAAATACGTTAAATCCTTTTTTTTCACCATTTGGCAGGACTGAATACGACTCCTGTGATAAGGACAAATACACAGAAAGATGATGTTTGTTTTTTTTGTTTGTTTTGTACTGATCATACTGATCATAACTGATAACAGGACTGATCATAACTGGAGATGTCATAATTTTTAATTTGCGGGGAAAAAAATCGAGACGCTTCCATATGTTTTTGGATCCACAATGCAACTTTTCTGAAATGCTGCTACTCTACAGAAGTACCGCCGTACTAAATAGTTCTCATAGATGTCGGTGTACTATTATTGTTAACATATATTTTGTATTGTTATCTTTACATGGATGTGTGTGTTTTTATTACTAAGTACAAACAGCCGCAACTTATAGCCTGGCATGCCAACTCCATTATTTTCAGCACTTCTGCCATTTCTGTACGAGAAGACATCATTTTCAAAACATCTCTATGTATAACCGAACTTTCTCTGGAGCAAAAACGATGCACTTTCCCCTTAAACATTGTCATGTAAATGGAGCCTTAACGATACAAAACCCTTGTTTTGAATTCTACTATATAGACTTGATTTTGCTCACTTCTTAGTGGATTCCCTGTAACATATACCAAACCGAACGCGCTGTCCATTTTGGAGTTTTAGCACATTTTGGACAGGATCTTACTAAATTAGTCCTCACATGCTTTTCCGCCATACTCTTGTGCATTGATTCTGTTGATATGTTGAATCTGGAAACAGTTGGTTTTCAGTTGGTGCGTTGACCCCAAGAACCCAAACTCATTACGTTTCCCACGTACAGTAAGTGAATTAGAAGGAACCTTATAATCGCGCTGGTTTGGCAGTGGGTTTATAGTATAAATTTCAGAAAAAAAAAAGAAAAAACCCTGGTATTGTTATTTCATATTCTGCAAACCTTTGGAAACATGTAATGTTATTATACAAATGCTGTTGCCATTTGGCTGTTTGACTGATCTTACTCGGAATGATGTGTAATTATAATACGAACAATTCAGAAAGTCAAACAAGTATGAAATCAAAAAGCTTGTTTGGTATTGAGTATGAGTAGAAATGTGTTGACCCTGATCCTGGGCAAAGCAAAGCAGCTTCATTTGTATGGCACATTTCAGCAACAGTGCAATTTGACGTGTTGTACATTAACACATGTACAGTTGGCAAGTTTAGTTATTTATATACATGAAAAATAAGATAACCAACATACATAAGTGCTCATTTTAAGTGTACATTGAGAAAAAAAAAAAAAAAACTTCCTGTAGTGAATACAATAAGCTCATTTCTGCAGGATATGAATCAGGATCCATATTTTGGCCCCACAAATAAGGAAATTCAATTATTGTTCTACAGTTTTGTTGATTTCTGGGACCCTAGTTATAATTTACAATCCATCTGTTCTAGTATTTGAACTCTGTCCTTCGACAATGAGGATTCCTCTTCAAATATTTACTAGTTTTGACATCTGAGCAGCGTTTTTGTCCGTCAGACTTGAGGCAGATATCCTTGAGCTTTCGTTACACGCTATTCCACAACAACAGCTTTCGTTGTTGTTCTTTAATGTGAAAATCCTACACAGAAAAAACAGACTTCACCTGTAAAGAAGGTGCCCTGTGTTTATCTGATGAGCCTGTACTGCTCGACGATTTGCCCTGACCTCGTCCTAATGATTATCTTAGAGAGGAAGGACGAGAACTCAAGGTTGTGACTAAAACTTGAACCCCGGGAAGTTGGTATTATTTCATCAACCTGATGCACCGATAAATGAATTTAACAGATTTGATTATAAAGTATAAGGCTGTTTACAAAACAATGTTTTCAAGTGAAAATGGTTTTGGGTTTCCTTTTACACAATGATCAAAGTCACTAAATATGCTACTTTTGGAAAACACTCCGTCTCTGTGGAAACAAAGGAACAATGTTATTCAATTTGAAGTTATATACTGACTTGAATCCAATTTTTGGCCTAATTAAAACAAGCATTGATAGTATCTAAATGTTTGCAAAATGCTTCAGAATTGTAACTTTAATGAAGACCGTTTGGCCTAACCTTGGATGGTTTAATTGACTTCAACTAGTAGTAATAGTTAAAACATTGGCAGCATTTATTTACACATATAAACATGAGCTAATAAGGAGACATAATGCCTTGAGCCTTTCTTAATGACCATCACAGCAAAGAAAGTCGAGAACTTGAGGCTGAAGCACCACAATTTAACGATCTATCCAAATATATGAAACAAATACAATCAATAAAATGAAATCACAGTGCTGAAAGTTAGGGCATGTTCACATTGCAGAAAATGTGACCTGATTCAGATTTTCTGTTCACAAGTTACTCATATCGAAACTGTTTTGTGTGAATATTGTGATTCCGATTTTTACACACCAGACCCAGGCCTCCATCATATGTGTTACCAAATGCAATATGTATCTGATGTTTTTCCAATGCAACCGCCGTCTGATCCAGTCGCAAATATGCGACATCCAGCTTATGCTAAATGTTTCACGCTTGATAACCATTTTATCTGAAACTGTGGTCTGTTCTCAATTATCAAATATTTCTGGTGGGAGATTTAATAAATAAGGTTGAGTTTAACTTACGGTACCTAGAAATGTATCTTTGGTCTCAATGATACAGGCTCCAGTCAGTGGATGCTGTCTCATTTTTGTCAAAGAAGGATATAGACAGTGCAGAAACTTTGAAAATCCTGAAATTCTGGTAAAAAAAAGGGTTTCTCTTGCACAATTTGTTTCTAAGTACGTAAGCTTTATTTATATAGTGTTCCACTCAGACAATGATCACAGAGCACACATTTTTTCCCAATCACACACACATTCACACACCAATGGAGGCTGCAGCCATGCAAGACGATGTCACTCCAATGGGAGCAGTTTGGGGTTCAGTGTCTTGCCCAAGGACACTTTGGCACGTAGGCACTTGGAGATGGGAATCGAACCTTCAACATTCCAATTAGGAGACGACCGCTCTACCAACCAAGTGAGACGCCCCATGTCTTACTTGCTACATGGGTCAAATAATGCATAAACAGCATATGTGCATGCACAGCAAATGTCAATTTGCATATTCAAACACAAATTAATAGTAAATAATAAAGCCCTTTAGCCTTGGACTTTTCTTAAAGACTACTGTGGCAAGGAGAGTTGAGAACCCAAGGTTGTAGCTGAAGCTCAACGCGGCGAGTGTTGTAATTATCTCATCAACCTAATGCAGAAATGAAATACATGTAACACTTCTGAGATGAAGGCCATAAGTGGATGAAAAGAAGGAAGTGAAGTTCAGAGACGAGTTGCGTTTGCGTGTGAAATCAGAGTCGCTGTTGCCAGATTGGGAGAGCCATCAAGGCCACATAGGGGGGAGACTGCAGCAACTCCGTCTGGACATCACTCACTCTGCTTCCTCCCTCCATCTCTCTCCCGTCACCCTCACTATCTCTGTGCCTCCCTCCCCTCCTCCACTGTATGCCTCCTCTCATTTACTCCATCCTTCATGTCTCCTCGACCTGCCAGCCACCATCTCCGTATGTCCCTCCCAACTATAAAGCCTCTTTATCTCTGTTTATCTGGGCTCATATTTTTTACCGGTTTCTCCCTTGGTTTTTACTTATTGTCCATTTACTTCTTATCTTTATTCTCTCTCTCTGTAGTTACTTATATTCCTGTCCTAATGCGCTGCAACCTGGTCCTCACATTCACTCAGTTGCCCCCCGCCCCGCACCACCCGTCTCCTCTCACTTTGACTTGTCAGCCTTGTTTTGTTTCCTTCTCCGCTTCTCACCCACCCGTTTTGTTTTGACCCATTAAACTCGACAGGCGCAGACTTGCACTCGTATACTGATGGGATGTCTAATTAAAATAATTTCAAACGTTTGTCAAACTGCGACTTGACGGCAACGTTGTGATGCGGTCACGAGCCTCACCGACGCCCCGGATTCACGAGTTCTTTTCCTTTCAACAAAATGAACACTTCATGGGAAAGCTGTTAGAAAAGCTCATTTTAAATATACTCCTACAATCAGATCCAAACATAGCAGCAATTCTGAGATTTTCTTTCTACACATTTTCATATTCATGTTTGCTTTTTGTGTCTCATTTCTAATGACTATTGTAAGGTGTAGCCCTTAATTTGTGTGTGAGGCTGCATAGATTTAAGTCCTCAAGGCATCGATGGACAATTTTGGATGATGGTGAAAAAATGTCATTTTCTTTAACAGCTGACCAAATTGTGAATCATTTAACAGTGAATGAGAGTTGGACCCACTGAGTCAACATAGAGGACACACACTGTGCACATTTTGTTATTTCTACCCAATTATGCATTTAACTGCAGGTGCTGTTGGGTTCAAATAAGGCAACTGGAGGCTGCAGCGGGCCATCACTCACTCATGTCCAAGTTAAGCGGTAATTTTGGTTGTTTGGTCAAAAGTGAAACCTGGGTTGTATATTTAGTCTTGAATGTGTTACAGAAACTTTGTCATGCCAGTGAGAATGACCCAAGAGAGATGAAACTTAGACATACTGATAGTGAAGAGAAAGTTCATGAAATGTAAGTCAAGACAAAATAACTTGTAATAGCGTGTAACTGTATAACTCATTGGTTTGGATCTAAATCTAGTTGCTAGAACTAAAATACTAATTCTCACACATATCTATAGGTTAAGAAAAGTGGGTGTGTTTGATTTTCTGTACTCTTTTCTGTACTCTTGGGAGACTTGATTGCTTTTTGAGACATGTGGTCATGAGGTCCCCACAGAGACAAAACATGAAATTACAAAGATAAAGACAAATTTTCAGGTCAGACTATGATCCTGATTAGAATAAAGTCATGCTTAATAGTAGTGATGGATGAGGTCAGAGTAAGTCTGCATCCAGGAGGCATCCAAACAAAACGTGTGTGGCCTTTGTTCTTGGATACTTTTGAGGATTTAAGCCTGAATGTCCATTAGCCCAAGTGGACTCACATCACTACTGAGACAAAAAGGTATGTCCGAGTTGGGAAAGTACTTGGATGAAAATATGTTTTATGGCTGAGATATGTCGGGGGTTTTTTTGTTTTAGTTTTTTTTCTCATGTTCCAGATGTAATTTTGGAGATGAAAATCCTCAATGGATTGTTTAGTCATCGACTGGTCAGACATGCGTCCGTGCCTGAACCGCTGTCATGGCCATCAAAGAACAGCCAGAGGATCAATGCAGAAGCCGCAAGGTGAGCGAAAGGTCAATTGATAATGCGGTCAAATGGCCCGCATGGCCGCGGTGAGATTGTGAGGCTATCTGCCTCATCACCCCAGCAGGACTCCTGGTCTGTGGGAGGAATAACCTTTCCAGCACACTGAGATAAACCCCTCATATATGCTGTGCATTCCCCTTTCCACCCCTCCGAAAAAAAAAGTTTCATTTCACACAAGCACACTATATCCCACCTCAGCTTCAAAAGACTGGAGATAGAAATGTTACCATAACAGCCTCGGTGTGTCTGAAAGCTCCAGCCATTCAGCGTCCACAGTTTGTGAAAGTCTGGAGAAAGTCGCCGCTATCTTCTTCAGAGGGGATTAATAATCTGTCAGAAGCAAAAATACTCTGGTGCGGATGATATGAAAACCCTGAAATGTACCTACTGCCACGTCAAAAAGGAAATTGGAAACTTATTTCTATTTATTTACATTACTTTTTTTTGCGGAACTGCCGGTATGCAAAGCATGAAAACCGGGAGCTGCCGAGTGTAACATTTGCTGCCATTTTTTGAAAGATGGCATCATGCTGTGGGACGATCCGTTGAGAAATAAATAAAGAAAGGCGCAGACAGTTCTCCAGATTCGAATCAATCTGTATTCTCGAGTATTTCTTGGCATTTCACTTCATCCTCTTTGGCAGCGCGCCCGGGATGTTGTGTGCTGCGAGAAGACGTCGGCACAGTGGAAGATACCACGTCAGCCTCGTTCCTTCACCTAATTAGGCTCTAAAAATATTTGTAGACCCAAAAGGAAATCTACATTGAATAAAACAAAGCGCGATGAGGAAAAGAAATGCCTCTCTTCAAAGTGTTCGGCTTATGGGAGAACAACCTCTGCAATTTTATTAATAGCTTCTATTTGCATGGAGCTATTCCTGGTGTTTGCAGGCAGGACATCGACCATTAAAGATCTTCTATTTCCCCATATTTCTTTTTTTTTTTTTTCTTCCCCATGGTGCATCTGTCTCTCAGGCCAACTCTTGAGGAAGTGAAGCGAAGCAAACACTATCTGGCTGACCACGGAGCCGGCACTGAGGGGAGTTGGAGCTTATCACGGAACAAGCAAGGGTGCAATAAAAACAAAGCCTTTGCAGACTCCCTGACTTTACTCCATCATACTATATAACACAGGATGGACGGATGGACGGACAGACGGGGAGAAAATAGAGGCAGAGGCAGCGATTGGAAGTTTACTTATTAGGAAAGTCACCATTTTTGGCAACTTCCACGTTTTCCAAAATTACAAGGTGAAGTTAATGCAGAAAATTTAATGAAATAACAATGAAAGGGTGAGTGGACTTCCATTGAATCAATGTACTGGCTAAATACGAAGATGAGCAGAGTTCTCGTTTGAATGAAGAAGGTCAGTGATGACTAACATAATTAGTAAATCACACCAATCTTCAGAATAAAGCACGAATGGGTGCAGGAGTATGATAAATCAACATATGTTGGAATTAAATATTGCCCGTACTTTCGCTATTCAAAAACATAATTGATACAAGAATTCCAGTGAAAATTTATCATTTTTGCATTTTTCTGAAAAGCTTCACACAGCAATGCTTTGAAAAGAGTGTTGGTTTTCATGGAAATGGCAGAAAGGCTGAAAATGATGCAGAAAGCATGCCAGGCCACTCATGGATGCCGCAGATTTTTCTTTTACCGGCAGGCAGAACACATTAAACACGTTACACATGCACATTGGCGAGTACGCAGGCGTTCTGACTTGTATTACTACTACAGGTTACTGTGAACTAGAAAACTATCAAAGCCCAGGAGAATAGGGAGTCATGACACTCTGGAGGCAAACATTGTTTTGGTTCGTGTGTGTGCAGAAGAACTATTCAGTACGACTGTGGTGCCCGTACACAGTAGCAGTGTTTCAGAAAAGCGGTGTTTTCCTCCGTTTCCAGGGAGACGCAGTCATAGTGTTTTCGAAAAATTCCCCTTTGGGCGCTATTGTCAAAAAGTTGTGTTTTCAGTGGCTCTAAGCACCGTTGCCATTCAAACAGACACTCAAAACACAACAAAATGTTTCTGGGTTCAGTCAAAAACTGTTGTGTAAACTTCTTTCATTTATTTTATATTTGTTTATTTCGACTGGACATTCAATATTAATGAACAAGCTGTCTCTTCACAAGGTTATCGTAAATATGGCAGATTTAGCTCCCCACCACTCTCAACAACTCACAGCGTTCCTGTGGCGCCACATTATGTAATGTACCGGGGTTAAACTTTGGGGAAGGTGCTGCTTGTGTAGAGTTTGTAGAGTAGATAAAAATTACAAAGCAAAGAAGTTCTACCTTATACTTTTCATAATGTCACACCATTGTATTTTTCCCCACTTTACTCTGGCAAAGCTCGTTCTCCCCAGAGTACCACTGAAGCCCCGTGATCCTCCCAAAACATGTAAAATATGGGTGACACCATGTTTGATTGTGTGCTTGTGAAATTACTGGCAATTTTCTGCGAATACTAGTGGCACTTGTCCACATTTTGTTCTTGGCCCACGAGCCTGGTTTTTATAGATGATGGGAGGAAGAAGGATGTATCAGTCACCCGTGAGCCACATCAGAAATATAGTAACTAGGGGATACATTCAGTTACATTCTGGGATCATGGATATTTAATGAGTGAACTATAATTCAATCACGTATTTGAGAAACATCCTTTTTTTTTTAGTTAGTTTTAATAAATGAGTAGCCAGAAATCTCTTGTGGTACATTTGCTGAGCTATTATTGTGCCCGATGGGGGTATGGATTACATATGTGCTGCCCTCAAAAGGATTAGTTGTAGGTAACGTGACATTATTTTATCACACAATACTGAAATTTAACTGGAATCCCTTGAAATTGAGATATATTGTGAAGCTATGAAAACATAAATGTGTTTGATTTTTGTCTGTTTTATAATGTACAAGATATGTTATTAAACATAGAAGAACATATAAAGGTATATTTTGTAGTATTTTGTTAAGTGCCGTGTGAAAAGATCCACAACCTCATTGAGTTAATGTAGCTTGTGAAAGAGTTAAATAACTTATTTGACAGAAGGAGAGCATAGCTTGGTAAAGTGGTTCCTTTTTTTTCCCCCATTTTCTATTCTTCTCTGCATTGGATTTACCACATCTTATGATTAACTACATCGGAGGGTTAATTCACTGAGAGCCCACAGTGACAATCTGGAAGATGTTCAAAGAGTTTTCCATTTCTCGGAGGGAACCTTTTTTTTTTTTTTCTTCCAGAAAAAATGCGGCTCTGCATGTTCACTAATTAGAAAACAGAGTTAGTAGCTGCTGCGCGCGGATGAAACGCAGTCGATAGCTCACACTGGCAGCATGGACTGCAGCACCCAAAGACTGTGTGTCACAAATAGCATGCCATCTAGTACAGCATGTAAATATACCAACAGTTGTTTACTGACCGATCCAACTGTGAAAAAAAAAACATGTAGTCAGACCCCAGAAGAAAAAGGAACAAATCGCAAATGCCTTTCATCATTTGGAGGAGCGTTTGAAAAGAAATGCAAAAATGTACGTCGCTCATGTGTGATGTGGCTAACAGAGGGAATAGTGACCTCTTTTGTTGTATTAGAGCCCCATTCTCGGTTTCTTTTTATGTGTCTGCAGACTGCATGGTTGCCCGCGTTAATAAATACTGTATAGTGCAGCCTGTTCACATTGAAATACATCATTCATCGCCAGAAACAGTCTGATTCAGATTGTAGGGTAGTTGCTTTCAAAGCAAGCAACGTTTTCTTTAATAATTGTGCTCAGAAATGATATACCAGCAATGCATATACACTTTTAATAACCATGAGGTCTTTTTAAAAATCTTTCTGGTATCAAATACAGTCAACACTTTTTAGATTTTGTAGACATGTGTAAATACCAAAATATACATGTTGATGTTTAAAAGTAAAGAAATTCAGACTGAATAAAATAACAATCATAAAAAAAGAAATTGGATAATAATATTTGAGGTATTTTTTCCTACCTGAGCGACTGGACCAGTGCGTGGATTTGGTGCATCCACCTTTTGTGTTGAACTCAATATTCACGGTGTAAGGAGACTGAAGTGTCACTTTTTGTTTCTCCAGTTCTCCAATGGCTTCTCTTCCTTGTCGGTGTGTTGTGGGCGGAGTCTGCATGACCTGAGCTGCACACCTGAGATCTATCTTGTTCTTCTTCTTTTTTTTTCCTTTTTCCAGTAGTCTAGATGCCTGTCATAGGTTTCATATGCATATGTCAGGTTTTAGTGTTGCTGCTCATTATTTATTCACTCTTTTAATTTTTTTTTTTTTTAAATTAACATACAGAAAGAACATAGAACATTAGGAGATGCTTTTAAGTTACACTTGTCCATTTTCTCATGAAATCATAACATGCCATTTCACCAAACAATTATGCATCCATATCCATACATGAATACACAGACCCTTTCACTCACACCTGCATTAAATAAACATAGATTTACCTACGTGCCTATAACCACACACACGCATCCTTTTGTTCTGGAACAATTTTACAAAACATCTATTTGTTTTCAACTGTAATGCGGCTATGATTTTTTTTCCCACAATGTAAATATATGTTCAGTGTACGTCTCTATTAATGGTGTTAGTCTTTTTGTTCAATTGTGTTTTATGTTTATATCCCAATACAATAGATTAGAGGAAAGCATGATTATATACTGTACTTCAGACAGCAATGGCTGATATCAGTAAAAATCAGAAAAAGACACAAGATGTACATATTTCTTGTGTTGTGATGAAGTTATTGAATCAAACATGACTTAGATATTGGATCTCAGTTTCATTCCAGATTGGACTATATTTTTTGTATTTACCTTGGCCACATCTGTGAGACCCTTCCAAACTTGGTCCAAACAAGCCTTGGTCCAGCTCGTATCGTACAAGAGTTTGATCGGATGTTCAGGCAGATGTGGGAGCAGCTGTAAGCATGAGTAGTGAATTCAATCCGGCCCTGTCACACTGACCTTTTTCTAAAAACATGGCTAGATCGACTTGAAAGAATCATTCATGTGACGCTATGTGGATTTTTGCGTTGGGTTTTGTCAGTGTTATAATTCTTTGAAGCATATGTACAGTATTGCCAAAATTCTAGTGTTTTATTTGAGGTGTTCGTCACCATTTTTGCTTCTGCATTTCTGCTGTTCGTCGCATTTAGACCCTATTTACATGACAATGTTTCAAGTGAAACCTTTTGCATTTTTCTTTCAGAGAAGATTCATGTTTACACAGCAATGTTTTGAGAATGGTGTCGTTTTCATGTTGGGTCACTAGTGGGTGCTGTTTTTCTAATAATGGAACCACCCAC
>OMNM01034516.1:0-16151 GCA_900302745.1 Parablennius parvicornis | reverse complement strand
TTTGTGGGCCGATGTTTGCACTATTAAAATCGGTCAAAATGTATTTTCTTGGCACTGATTGAACACAACATATTGTAACGTTATCTGACACTTTGACCGAGGTAGGGTTTGCATTACAAATCCTTACTGTAATTACAGCTCTAAATATATATTTAATTAGATATTATGATACAAACATGAAGTAAGACATGAAGACATGAAGTAACGTATTTTCGTAGCAATGCCACAGGCCATGCCTTAGAAAAATTGCGAGCTGTCACAGGAAAGTGCTCCCCTACAATGTGTGTAGTGTAGTCAATGATTACATTTAATTGTAAATGACAGAGTTAACTGTCCATTACATTAAGCTGACACATCACCAGGAAAATGGATATTTAATGGGCTTCCATATGTGTACTGTAGTATCTTGGAAATCAAAAAGTATGTAACTGTTTTTAGAAGGATTGAGTCGGCATCTCATCTTTGTAAATATGCTGTAGTCCATTGGGCCTGTTGATGATGTAATCACTGTCTTAATTGCACCATTTTCAATGTTTAGTAATTAGTGTTGTGTAATGAGCCTTGGAGCACAAGCCAAATGGAGCCATTACAGTGTGGCGTGTCCGAAAACAGACTGCAGTAAAGTGGAGGACAGCCACAGCACACAACGGCAGGCGACTCAGGATCACATCCAATCTGACACCACTTGGTTTTTTTTAGCTGTCTCTTTGAGATATTAAACTGTGCCAGTGATATTCAGATTTATTCTATATAAATATTTCAGGGACTTTCATGCATGTATCATGTCACAGTCTTTCTTTCTCTTAAAATGTTCACTTCAACTCAACATTTGCACATTATCTGAGCTCTGTTCTGAAGATTGTGTTTCATGTTGTACAGAAAACTCAACCGCCGCCACACAGTCTCGGTACAGGACGGTCATTCAGAGGTCTGCTAATGGAGGTCAGGAGTGTCCTGACACACTGTACGAAGAGCGGGAGTGTGAATCACACCTTGTATGTCCAGTGTATAGGTAAAAGCACCATTTATAACCAACGGATTCTTTGGTCATCGAGGAAACTGAATACACCTGTTATAGAATTGAACTGTGAGCTATGTTGAATCCTGTGTCACAAGGTGCATTCAAGTTGTGAAAAGAACTGTAGATATGTAACACATCAGAAAATTTAAATGTTTCAACACCTGCACATATTTGTATATGGCTCTATCATCCCATATTTAACATTTGACACATGCAGTACTGTCATGTCGATTGCAGTAAAATGCTTCTCATGTTAAACTTAATGGCATTTGAGTCTGTAGCAAACTAAATGCCTAACACAAACATAACATGACAACAAGCAGTATAACAGTGCATTACTGGTGGAATATTGTTGTTACTTACTAATAGTAATAATAACGTTTATAAAGCAAATGCAATGAGCAAATGACAGATAGATGAAGATGTGAGCTGAGGCAGCAGTTAAAGTGCCTTTGTTAAACAGCAATCCGCCGATGTTGCAGAACTGTCTCAATAACTTGTTCTCAACTTTTTTAGACAAACATTAAGTGTGTCATTTAAAGGTTTCAAACTCACTTCATGATTCAGAAATCTTACAGTGCACCCTCCCATGTCAGAATTCACTAGCTAATAAAATGAATTAGTAAACTCCTTCAGCTCCTCTCGTTATAAGCGGGCATGATTTGCCATGAAGGAAAATGGTTGATATAACTCCCTCTGGTCTATCTGCTGAATTATACTTGTCACCAAGTTATTAAAGTTACTTCACCAACAGACTGGATTAAACACATCAAATAAATCCGTTCAGATTCTAAGTGTGACTGAGCTTCCAAAGCTCAAATGTTCAGAGTGAAACTTGCAAAATTGTTTGGTTGACGACTGCAGTACTGTAGTTTTACAATAAATTCTGTAGTTGGCATACACAGTTGAACATTGTCTTATTTGCACTACACATAGGTTACAACTAGGTTATATGCATGGTGTTACACTGTTGCCTTTTTTGTAATTGTAATTGGTCTTTATTACATTTTACAACACCTACATTAGAGGAAGACTTTTCCACAACAGCAAAACGTTTTTTCATTCTCTTTCAACAAAAACAGTAGATAATCATTAATCCCTCTCAACACAGGTAATGTTAGTTATAACTGTATGCAGTTGTCATTGCAGAAGCAGGTGTAATTTAGTTTTTTGTGTTACAGTTAGATAAAAAGAGGCTGAAACATTCAGAAAAGATATTTCAGCTTTCATAAATGCCAGAGTTGAACATCATCACTCCAGTTGTTTCAAACAAAAAAAAATATATTAAAAAAAAAAAAATCTAGATAAATCATCACCATTGTTTCCTCTTTTACTCCCATCCTGAAATATCCAGCAGTATGTCTCAACAGCAATCTTGAAAACACATTTAAAACAGCATGACAGCAAAATACGGCACATGTATTCAACTTTACAGCAGTGTTCTCTCAAATACAAACACAGTTGGCAATGTGGGTAACACAAATTTAATAGCACATTTTTCTTTACATTCATTTTCTTCTTAACCTTCATTTCAGCTGCATCTACTACTTTTATACGCATTGAATTGTTGGTCGCATATTTTTTTTCCCTCGTGTATGAAACTACAATCCAATACATTTTCATCTTATTGCCTTTCTGCCGTGGCCTTTCGGTGTAGGTGGAGGACACACAAGTGGCACACTTGTACCCTGGTTCCCGATTCAGTGCGCCGGGGATTATCTGGACCAGCAGAAGCATGTGGAAATGGTTTGGAAACAAGAGGCAAGTATTATCCCTGACCTTTTTCTATTCCCAACACTTTTAATCCTTCAGACAGCTGCAGCTGTATCACCTCTTTCAAGCTTTGCTCTTCCGTCTATTTACTGTCCTTATTTAATGAGACCTAATAGCCCCTTCAGAACTGCTCCTCTAACAAGCAAGTGATTGAAACATTAAAGAAGGAGGCAATTTGTTCAGTGAATGTAATGAGATGAACCTTTCTGTCTGCTGTCTTGATGATCTCATCACAGCCCTGTTATTTTTGAAGAATGTTTGTATAAAGTCAGATGGCCACTGCCACATCTTGGCAGGGAAGTAAATAAGTAATCAGATTTTTTTTTTTTTTTTTTTTTTTTTTTACAATACAGTACAAACACTCACAGACTGACCCAATACTGCAGGCAGGGCATTTTCTTTGTTTCCATGTATTGATCAGCCATGGTATTAGAACTACTGGCAAGTGAAGAGTTAGATGTCAAATACACAGTGCATGACACCATGTCACGAAAAGGAGATATATTTCATATGAAGCACATTCTTATGGATGTTTGGTCTATACTAGTTCGACTTTTCAGCTTGTCCATTAAAGAAACATTCATGTTTCATGATGCCTCAAGTTTTGGATTCATTTCCACAGATACTACAGTACCTTTGATGTGCCTATAATGAAGCCTTGCATTCATCTTCAGCATTGCATTAGTGGCGAGGCAGACGGTCACACCGAGCCAGACAGAAACCTGAGCCACACACTCTGAACGTTGCCTATTAGTTTTCCTTGTAACGTCTCATTGTGACTTACAAGCATGAGTGCACATCTTGTCTTGCAAGGTAGCTTCCTGAAAGAGCCAAACGTACTCGGTGGGTGGCGGGGGTGTGAGTAAAGTGCACCTGTTGAAATTAGCAATCCATTAGCAATGAATTCAAGAAAGTTGTTTTTCATAGTTTCTTCATTTTTTATAATGTTTTTGTTTAATGTGAATATGATGCAATGTGCCTTTCTCCACACAAATGAATTGCAAAGACTTGGGTTGTATGTTATATAGACTGTGTTGTCATATTTATAGAAAATTACATGAACAACATTTACAATGCTGATCAGATGTACAGTTTATTTAGCATGGGACATGTTGTAATAATGCTCTATAATTGATGTGCTGGAGGCTCTAGCCAAAAACAACAACAAAAATTGCATTTGCAAGTTAATCGTATAACATTACGATATTGATAATATTGTACAGATATCATAATTTGTCCTTTTTTATACTTCCACAGCGTGTGATTACCTCCTCCTAATTTATTGTCCCGACTGCCACCGGCCCAAATCGTTAAAAAGCCAGAGTGTTAATTGGATCATTTTGCACTCATTTATGGGCGAGCTAACATCCCAATAAATCCTTGAAAGTGGCTGTTGTATCTAATTCACTTATGTGATCTCCAAGTGAAGTTCTCCAGCTCACTGTGTCGCCTTGAGAACTTTTTTCCGCGTTTGTGCTCTCAGCGTTGCTCACTTTTTCCTCCGCAGTGTAATTATGACTGACATTTCTCAAGTGAATTTCTATGACTTTTCAATGCCGACGGAGAAGGTGTTTGTAGTAGTATTCCGAGGTTAAGAGCACGCCTCATTGACCTTTAAAGCTTCTTATTTGAATATGATTAGAAAATGGCTAAGCTAAATACCTGTGACATTTCGAGGAGTGAAGTACAGTGTGAGTGTGGAATTTGCGACAGATACACACAGAATTTAAATGCGGATTCTGAACAAAGAATTTAGAGTTTTATTCTGCTTAGTTGATGGCTGAACCTTTTCTATACAAAAGGACACATAAATGTCAAACCGGGACATCATTAAGACACAATAATTGGGATTAGGGCCAGAGTAAGGGCATAGAAACAATGGACAGGGGCACATTAAGATTAGAGGACAGAAAGGTAACTCGAGGATTCTTTACTTAATTTATTCAAGAACCTTTAAACAAGCCAAGTATTACAGTCTAAAGAACTAACTTCAGCAATATTCAAACGAGTTTTATATATGTTTCTCTTTATTGTGTTTTGTATTTTAGACACAGGAGACTTTATTTACTTTGTTTGTTTTTGTGATGATATTAATGCCTGCTTGATACAGCATAGAGAATTTATCACACTGACATTATGTTTATTGATTTTAAATAGATGTACCATTTATTTTAGTGACCTGACCTGAAGTTTTAGTTATTTTATATCATGTCAATTTGTTCATGTGAATGGCAGCAACTTTTTTTTTTTTTTTTTTTTTTATTGTGGATAGAGGAAAAATTTTGAGTTTGAACCGCACTGCATCACACTGTTCTTTATTAATCCCCTTGGGGAAATTTCTTTACAGAATTAACTCATTGATAGGCAGCCACACAGCATGGTGCTCAGGGGAGAGCTGCTGGGGGCCAAGGGTCTTGCTCAGGGACCCATGGTGCATTTTTTTTTGAGAGGGACTGTGGGAGGAAACCAGATTAACCGGAGAAAACCCACAAACACACAAGGAGAACATGCAGACTTGAACCAGTGCGAACCACTACTCCACCGTGCAGTTAATAGACTTCCTGATATTTTTCACCAATCTAGTGTTCATGGGTCTGCTAGTCCAGCTGCATTTTGTTATGTATTTTGATATGTAAATGAAACAAGATGTATCATTTCTACTGATGTTGAGGCAGCGCATCTCCGGATGTCGGGCACAGGGACGACAGAAGGAGACGGATGGGGAAGTTACATGATGGAGACAAGTAGGCAGCGGCGCGAAAGGCAGATAAACCAGAGGCTGGGATTCCAGAGGTTGGGGCTGATGATGCTAATTGGTAGCTATGTAGGTGCAGTGGATGTGGCACTAACATTCTCCTCTGCAACCCTCCTCTTGATAGTTGCAGAGGCATTTTGCATTTTGCAGTTGTAGGCAGTCACGAGCTAGTCCATGTTATCCACCCCTCCTGTTGTTATGTCCTGACCCATGATGATCTCTGGTTTTTGATGCTCAAGCAGACAGGTGTCAGTGCTTGAACTTGAACATTATTTCAACCTTGTATGGAAACAGCATGGACAGAAACAACACACACGCAGGCAGCATGCACACACACACCCACACACACACAAACACACACACACACAGGATGAGAACAGATTGAGAGTACATAGAACTAATTATTTCCACACTTTTCTTTGACCCGAAAATCCTCTATGTAATATAAATGTGTAAGGGGGGTGCATGGTGTGTGGACTTTGAAAATGTGTTCTGACATATGTTCTTCTCCAAAAAATAAGCCAAGGCCAAAGAGTGTCAATTTTAAATATTAAATAATTGTATCAATTTCCTTTGGACAAAAAATTAAAATGGGTCCCACAGACCCGAACACCATACAAGGGTTAATGCCCCCTTGGCTCTACGCACAGATATTTTCAGCCTGCAATTCTGGAATGATCAAACCATGTGTCTGTTGTTAACACCTCGAGGGATTTCAAAATATTATATTTGACCCCATTGTGAGTTAAAGCAAACGTAAACTATGTTTTCAGTTGTCGCATTTCACTTCTTGTATTTGAGATCAGACAGTGTTTTCTGTAAATATTGCTTCAATAACAACTCATTCACAGGAGACACCCAATTAGTTTCAATCAAATTCTGAAAGCATTTGCTTCAAAGAAGTCTAAGATAGACAGAGACTGTTGGGAAAATGTAAAATTATACAACTATCCCGTCTCGATTATATGTGAATGTGTCTGTGTACATGACATTTCATTTTTCATTCACTTTTGTTTTGGATAAATACACCCTACATGATGACTATTAGGTGAATTGGCTGTGTTAACGTCTTGTAGAGTGTGTAAGATGATACCTCTGATGTCTCATACACTCTTTTCCCTGCAGACATTTGACTTGTGTCAATGCGAGCTGAAAGCAGGCTGTGTTCAATTGACATGTTTGGTGTCTTTGGACGGGCATGATGGCGCCGTCACTTTATTTGTCAGCTGGTGTAAGATCTCCAAAGTTTACTCAACATTCATCTGACTTCCAAAGAAGTGTTGGATTTTTATTATGTTTGACATAAAATGCTAACCCTACTTCTATCGGGGGCACCAGCTCATCTCCCACTTGCCCCCTATTATACCACTAATATTATCATAATTATTGAAGACAACTTTAAACCAATACAAAAATACAAGCTGACAACTCTTGTCCAGATTCCAATGTTTTGGAAAGGCGTCATCAAATCTTGAAATAAAAGACGACTCATCTTAAATCCAGTTTTCCAAATCGAGTGTTAATGCAGTGATTTACTGGAAAGTGATGTATTTCAGGTCTTCAAACGCATGCTCTTCAACCATGTGACTCGACTAGAATACTTTTGGATGTATTTTGCTTCTGCATACAGCACAATACACTGCCTATACCTTTCAAACCATAAAGTGCTTTACAATTTCTATTGTTGCCCTCGAGCCACTGTAAGATTTTCTCAGCAACAGTGAAGAGCACTCCTGCAGCCAGCCACACAGCTCTAATTTAAAATTGTTTGCGGCAGTAAAACTTGGCAAGAGTAAAATAGACCTGAGAGATAAATGACTGAGAAGCCACAGGGTCTCGCCTCATCAGACTTGCTTCATCAGCATACTATGTCCTGCTCTGATTAGACAGGGAAATTGCAATATAGTGAAGCGGCATGACAGTGACAAACAATGGTCTTTTATTGATGGTTATCAAAATCTGTTGCAGTGGGTTAATAATCCATTAGTTTCCAATGAAATGGCTATCATCATTAGGTATCGCATCAGATCTATTTAAATGGTTTATCAGTGGTTACTTGTGGCAAATTAACCTCCTGTTGGCCTCCAAGTAATTATGAGATATTGACTAGATAACATGTCATTATCAGTATGAAGCAAATATAAACTAAACATTTTGAGAAGTACATCAATGTGGTATACTGCTAACCTCCTTATTATTTTGCCCTCTTTAACTGTGTTAATTCTATCCCTCTTGTAGAAATGTTGCTCTGTGCTTCAGGATGTGAAGATGATTGCTCTTATGATTATGGTGCAACACCGGGCAGGCTGACCTCTTGAGTTGCACTTTTACTGGCTCATAATTGCTGCTTAGTGATTGTCTTTTTTTTTTTTTTTGCATGTTGCTTTGACTTTTTAACTCTGCATGATTAAGATATCGCTAGACAGCAACACATTTGCCTTTTAGCAAATACAGCGCGTTAAAAAGCCCTCCGTATTGTGAACAGTGGTAATCTATGATATGTGAACTGATTCTCCCCATTCGTTTTTGTGCAATGTTTCAGCCAAGTGTTGTGGAGGGGCTTTGATCCAATCATCAGCTCAAATAGATATCGTGGGGGCCAGGCAGAAATACCCAGTCAAATCCTACATATGCACGATAACCATGATACCACTGTGCATCCCGACAGAATATAATCCATTGCATGGATTATTAGATTGAGTAAAAGTTTCTCTTAAATGCTATTAATAACATTTTGGCCATTTTAATATAATTTCAGCTTAAATAGCATTTAACTCAGAATCCTTACTTCTTTCTGTTTTATTTCTTATTATAAGTGGAATATTATTTACCTGATGCTTCTTTTTGTGTTAAAGTAGCTTTGTGTGTGCATTGGATGCAGGTGTTTTCAAAAACATTCACATATTTCTTAATGTATTTTAAGAATTTATGAATAGTTCATGTAGCAACCTCAACCTTATTTTCAGTCAGTCAATGTGTTGGATACTCTCTGGACTCCTAAACGAGACTCATAGATTCTATTTAAAATCTGTGATGAATTTGAAACAAACATGATTGGCAAGTAAATGCATGAATCTGGCCTCGGAACAACCATGTTGAATAAATGCAAATTTTCAACCCAAGTGCAGAGAGAGGTAAGTGTTGTGGCACAGTATAGACCCTGTCCCAATGCACTCACTAAGCCTCCCAGATAAAAAGCATTACTCAATGGGGGAGCATTTAAGAAGACAAATTGCAGCTCTATTCTCAAGGGGACCAAAAAAAAAAAAGAAAAAATAAGACTCAAACATTTACAGTAGAGAACAAAAAAATAAAAATACAAAAACTGTGAAGTTCTGGCGATAACTGCAAGTGAGCAATGAGCTAATGCTTTTCACAGTAACTGCGACACACGGTGTCTGGATTCAGCCAAATTGTGTCTCATAACCAGCTGGATGCATTATATTTCCCCTTGAGCAGAACTGGAACCGTTGCAAGGAATTATTCAACAGAAAATGAGTCAGACTGATGATCTTTTGCTGCAGGAAAGATGCAACTTAATTACCATGATGAATCCAGTTTACATTACTTCTCATGATGCATTGCATTAAAGAACATTATAAAAGCAGTTTGACTCAGTTAACATGGAGATTATTAGATGGTGGGTGGGCGAGTGGGATGTTTCATGCACCAAAGGCCACCGAAGTCACCAAGATGCTCTTTGCCAGGGGGCATGTGGGGGATTTCTTTCATTTTGGTCTATTCATCCCTTTTTCTGTTGAATTATTTTTATCACATGGGAAGGAAGGCAACATCAAAGTTCACCAGCATGACAGAAAAAAAAAAAACATAAAACAAAGGAGTAAAGTGCAGCAACTTAAGAACATTCTCATGTATTCTACTATCGTCGTAACCACGGCAATAAATCTGCTATATGTGCTGATACTGGTTAAAAACCTTTGCAAACCCAATCATCAGTTGTAATATGGCAGTTTTATTGCATACCATATAAAATGAGAGATATCCAAATGTATGTGAGATAGGATATAATTACTGGTATATGCCACAGATATGTTCCCATCATGCATGGTCTCACACCACTTTGATATGCTAACATTATGGTTTTTCTCAGATTTTGGTGCTTTAATGCCCCTGACCTCTAGCCCATTCCCACCAGGTGTAATGCAATGTTGAATTAATGAATTTAGTCAAAACCCTCTGAGGAGTTCCTATGAAGCGGAATCTCCTCTGTGCAGCTCTAAAATAGACATACATGACCTAAACAAGCTGCTTCTGGTTACATGGTTACATTATTCAAGTATTATACATCCAACAAGGATCCGGTCCAGCTCCATCATGTGCTTAATTGTGCATTTGCTTGTGGCTCAGGGAAAAAAGACAAGAACAAGCCCTCATCCCTTCAATCGATAATATATGATTGGATCAGGAAGCAGCACCTGATGTAAACAATGTACACATTGGTCCCTGCTTGATACTAATCATTATGACAAGATATCCAGGGTTGGCCTCACTTTAACGTAATTTGGTGACTTTTTAACCCTTCATTAAATCTGTCCATGATGGATCCTTTAAAATTCCTTGTGTAGATTGTGCACTCCAAAATTAACCTTTTAAGTGTACAATAACAGCTCCAACAGAAATGTAATTGATGAAGATGTAAAAGGGCCAAAGATTTGGTTAAAAATTATTATATTATAAATTATGTTTAAAAGCAGTAAATGTAGGAATGTTTTATGGTGAAAATGTGTAACTGATGACTGATAAAAATAAAATGAAATGACAGAATGGGGCTGAAATTTGCTGGTGAAGTCAAAACCATTTGAACGCCATGGGGATTTAATGAAAATGCAAAAAACAACAAAACATATTCAGAGCCAATAGAGACATTCAATCATTTCTACAGTGATAACAATTGAAATAGTTTTATTCGAGAAGATAATTATTTGCTATTATACTAACAATGGAAAATGACATTCATGTTGTCAGATCCATTGTAAAAACATCACTCTATAACTTATACACATTCATATTAAAATAAAAATTAAAAAAATATTTTTGTTCAACTATAATCTGACTTTCACTTAATTGCATCTGCATAATAGCTATTATCTCCCTTTCAAAGTGTGTGTTGAGTAGAGGTCTTATATGTAAATGGCCGCCCCACGCATTCTCAGCAGACATGCAGAAACCACACAGAGTTTGTCAGAGGGCAAAATTTAAAAGTCAAATAGAAATCGATATAATGGATTAAAGGCATGTTTGTAGACCAGTGAATCCTCAAAGACATCAAGGTTTTAAGGAAGGGGGAGGAGGGGGCTCATGGCTCCTCCACAATCAACACTTTATTTCTTTTATTCAGATTGCAGAGTCCATAAGAGGAGAGCAGTGTATGTGAACATTGTGTCCTGTCCACGACATTTCTGTTCATATTCCTTGTTTAAAGAATCTGTCAACACATCCTGGTGTTGCTAATTTCATCAAGTCACGCTGATTAAATCTACTAGTTTATTTTTTTCCCTCTCAGGCGATATTGAACCTGTGCACACTCATAAAATGATGCTTTCCTTCATCATCCAGACCAGGTATCTTTCAGACTGAAATATTAAGTAATGGGAATCAAAACCCCTCCTTTCTCTTGTAGTCAATCTACTGATTATTATAATTAGATTTTTTTTTGTTAATCTTAGAAGTGTTTCCATCAATTATGAAACTTGATTCACATCGTTACTGTCACCATTCATAACGCACAAAAATCACAGTTTCTTTTTTTTTTGTTTTTTTTTTGTTTGTTTCACTTTGATTCATGAAATGTGACAAATTTGTAGAAAAAGCAGTGTGTGTGCTCTTGGGAGACTCTTACCTCACAAATAGTACCTAATGGATATATCCTCTTTCCTGCACATGTTCCCTCAGTAGATTAGATAATTTGATTTTGGAGCATCTTTGTGCATATATTTGCATATTCATGAGGGTTTCAGTGGCAGTGGTATAACTAACGTGTGGTAAAATATGCATGTTCTTATGCGTATCTTTTGAGAGAGATTTCCTATTGATGCACTATTAAATGCAAACCTGATTGGTTTACTTGATTGTGTTTAATGCGTTTTGTTTATAATACCGGAATAGCAAGCAACACAAATGCTTCTTATTTTCATCACTTGTGATTCTGCAGCTTGATTTACATTCAAGAGTGGTGATATTAGAAAGTCTTGGTTATTTGGTGAAAAAAAAAAAAAAAAAAAAAGAAAAACATGAGCAGCTATGTGTCAGGGTCTGTTAAGTTTTTTTGATCGGGTAAGATTTTAAAAGAGCTTTAAAAAGCTAATAATTGTCGTGAAAATGTCAATCTCAGGGGGTATGATTGTATTGGAGTAGTAATAAATCTTAAGACCTAGTTCAGTTTCCTCAGCCTAAGCTAACAGTCATTATGTGACAAAAACGAAGCAATGTACATGTTTTACAGGCAATTTAGTGGCTCATTTAAAAATTTGACAGAGCAAACTTATGCTCTGGCATTTTTATTGTTAGCACGATGACAGAAGTCACATTTTTAGCTGTCTCGGGCATCCGTATTAATTACCTCTCAACCAGAAATTGGAGGTGCCTTGTACTACCCCCACAGTAATGACACTGATAGGAACTGACTGTGGGTTGATACCCTTCAGAGTGGATGATTAAAAAATATGTCTGATACCAACAAGCACCCACATGGTGACACGTTAACACACTTACATGGAAAAATATAAATCTACAGCATCACACTGTCAGCACTTTTAATTGTGGGCATGTTCGAAGGCCCACACAGCCATTACATCAAAGATAAAGTGATACTGTACTGTTTTGTGAAATTTACTGTGACGTACTGCACATATTGATTGTGCTCTCTGCTCCGATGGCAGCCACAGAATGCTGTTTCTGACTGGGAAACACCTCGTGTTTGCAGCGCTCCTTTCATTTTGTTGTATGAAAGAGCTGTCACTGAACCGGACTGCCTTTGAAATATTGTTTCCACGTAATTGAATGCTGGACCAGGTGTTACAGATAGAGAAAACACACACACACACACACACACGACACATGCACACACGCAACAAAAAAACATCTGGTCTGGTATGTGAGTTCCTTCTAATTATTCTGAACACATCGCAGCTGTGTAAAATATTGCAGCTTCAGTACTGGTTTATAATATATTTATTCCTCTTTAATCAGTTACTGATACATTGGTTAGATGACATCATTCTGTCAGAGTTGTTTCGCTTCAGTGTCGTATTTCGCTCTTTTCTTTCAATGAATCATTGCTCTCAGAAGAAGTCTGATAAAGTTGTTGCACTTGAAGGTTAAATTAGCTTTTCCCTCTATATTAGCATGAGAGCTGTGTCGGAATATGTTTCATAGCTCTGGGTTTTACAATAGAAACACTTTCAGTCTTGAGCCTCTTTCACCACACCAGATTGTGAAGTTCATTTATTCCTGAATATTACCACATTAGGGACTGTTTTGTTAATTGCGCATTGCTTGCACAGTTGAAATAATATGCTTGCCATCCTCTGTGCTTGCAGGAATCAGTTGTATTGGAGAGAGCGGCGAGTCGGGCAATATGACAGACTGCCTGCGGTGGGCTGGCCCCTTGCCCCCTCAGATCAGAGGGTGTCGAGTGGCTTGCAAGGATGACTGCACTCTCACTGCCTGGTCCAAGTTCTCCGAGTGTGCTGGATGTGGAAGCTCCCAGAGTCGGAAGCGCTCACTCACAGGTGAAAGACTTTAATTTCCAGTTCGTGAGGTATCACTCCCGGTAACTGTTTTGTCTCTGCTGGGGGGAAGAAAATCGCATTGTCTTCTTGGGTCAACTGTTCCTGTCGTGAGCTTTTATGGGTATGGCCGACGGCTGCTTGGGTAATGAATCAAAGTGAGGATGATGAATGCTTATGTCAGGCTTTTATGAAGAACGTGAGCCTATGGTTGTTTCCTGGAGGCACCATGACCAGTCCAGCCCAGATGCATTAGGTCACGAGCTGATACGATTTCTTTGTTCATTTTTGGTCAGCAAAAATTGTAACATTTTCTTTATGTGCTAAAAGCCTTCTGCACTTTCACAGAGCACAGTCTCATAAAACTTCTTTTCTCATTTATATTTCTGTTACTGTATCTCTCTACTGTCCCAGTACTGTTATGTCAGGTCTAAATTTGGTCTCTCACAGCTTGTAATCCCTTATTTCAGTGCAGATGGCAAAATCTGAATTACATGCTGTGGTTGCAGACCAGGCTGGATACTATTTGTCTTCATGAATATTTTATCTTATGCCGGCGGGGTTGTAGTAAACATACCCTGTCTCCTTCTATAATGCTCTGAGAATCCAACACATGAAATCAGCCTTGGCTTCGTGGTAGATTTCTTTTGGAGAGTGTCTGCGCTCATGTCCATTGGCTCGTAACGGTTATAATAGGTCAGCATTTCCACTCTTTTATGCCAACTTTACCAGTTGCTTAAATGTCTCTGTCAGGAAAATTGATGGGAAGAGAACTCAGTGGGGGGGTTTTAAACACCAGTGTGTGGTTGAAGAAATTGGCAGCATACCAAGACCCATGTTTAGATATTACAGCTATTAAAAAAAAAAAAAAAACCTTCTAGAGCCAAATTGCAGTATGTTGTCTGCATCCTAACTGAAAGTCATCGTAAAAGCCCAAGAGGGACATTTAGGAAAACACTGCTTAGTTTAGAATTTTGTAAAAAGGGGAAAAAGACAAAGGGGGGAGTTCCTATTGACCAGTCAACATTGTCAATAGATATTAAGACTCAAAGGTGACAAAAAGCTGCATTTGCACAGGTAACACTGAGGCGTACTCATTACACCAGTTCTATTAGGAACAGATGTTCTGTGTGACTTTTGAAAGTTGCATCATCTTCATTGGAGTATTGCGGTCTCAATCAGACCTAAATATTCTGCAGACCACCATTTGACTCTCAACTAACTGTAACTTCAGCTGAACTGAAAGATTGAATCATTAGACTGAGCTCCCACACAGAGTTTACAGCAACACTACATTAATATTGTGCACTATTAAGAGATCCTGCATTAAAGGAAATTAAAAGGAATGCACAAGTTAGTTTTTGTAGTTGCTAATGTTATTAACTAACTGTTTATAAGGATTCATTATTTAAACACATGCTGTTCTTATTGCCAATAAAGAGTTTTTATGCCGAATATTTTATTTCTATTTCTGTGCAATATAATGTGTTATATCTTTCTTTCTTTTTTTTTTTTGCAAGGAAATCACAGCACATGCAGATGAGATGATAGGATGCTTCTAAATTGCCAGTTTTCGTGAATATTAGTCCTTGATAGATAGTCCTGAATATGAATCTGTGCTCCACTACTATTGCTGACATTGTGTTTTTGGTTACTGCCCAGTCTGTTCAACCAGCTTCTGAATTGTCAATGGAGAATGTGCACCCCAATAATATATTAATTCAAAATAGTATTGAACTTGCACAAAGAACAAACTAAACTGTATCTCCAGAAGCATAATTCAAATTTCATAAGGGAACACTGCTGGTTTATGTTTAATTATGCTGGTACTTCTCACATAGTCCAGCATGGCGAATGTCAATAATCTTGTATATTTATGGCAGCTATGTCATGACCCTCCCATTTAAAAGATACTGTTTTTGACTAATTTGTAAATAATGAGCTGCTACACACTGGGTGGACTTTCTCTTGGAATAAAGATCAGCTTAACTTTGATAAAATAAATGTTTATTTTGGAAAATTACTAAAAGCATGAGCGTGTTTCATAGGGTGGCATTGTTGTAGCCATAGTTGGATTCCCAAGCTGTTTGCTGAGTGTTATTCTTCAACATTAAGTTTTGTGAATTATTCCTTATGCAGATCAGAGGGCAGAGATTGCATGTGTATCTGAGAGAGCTTTACTGCCAATAAATGGTTTAGCTACGCTATCCGGTATTGTTGCTGAACCATTCACGATGGTCCTGACAGTCTTCTTTGTCAGACTGAGCTTTAAAGTGCCTTGTCTGTATCTTTTTCGCATGGCTGTGTCCCAAAATACCATACTTCAAATGGTCAATTTGCAATCTTAAAGTGAATTTATTAGCGTTTTATTTTATGGCTCAGTTTGATCTCTGCTCTTGTGCTGTCTATATTTTGTGGGTGTTTTATTTGACCATTTTTCTCCTTTTACAGTGAAGTGTATTTTTTATAGTAAGACTACATTTACATTTTATTGCAATTTGTTAAAAGTGCCATATAGATGATGAATTATTACCAACTCAATTAATTGAAATTTGCTCCACAAAAAAAGAAGACAAAGGTTATACCATCTGAACACATTGCACCCAGCTCATGTTTAGGAGAGGATTGTGGGATTTATCATGCAACTGTTTGAAGATATATGGATTTCATTAAGAGGGGTTGCCTTTGCAGGAGGCAGACATTAAAACATAAAATGTGGCTCTTTTACGGCACCAGTCAGCAGAACTGCTTATGTAGACCTGGAAATGTTAAGAATTATATAACATTAAAGATAAAGGGCCTCACTGGGCTTTGATATTCACTACTTCACATTCATTAGATAAATAGTCGGGGA
>OMNM01034514.1:13647-24025 GCA_900302745.1 Parablennius parvicornis | reverse complement strand
ATACAACGCCGCTACCACACATTTAATCTTTAATGTGTTAAGAAGATGCTGAAATAATATCATATTCCAAATGCGATAGAAAATTCCAACTATATTCAGTGAATGGATCTATTCTGATGCTTATTGTTCTAGGGTGTGTTGCCTTTGGTATGTGTCCTTCAGGAAGGAAGTCGATTTGTTCCTTATGCCAATCCATTAATAATAGATCGTAAATGTCACCAAGTCATGGGAAAAAACCACAAATGACTGAGTTCAAAGAATACCATTCATACACCACTCCTCCCCCCCGACAGTTCTCCTCACGGCTTTTTCAACGCACCGACTCGTCCAATTTTGAATTCCTTATTCCGCTCAGGTGACGGCTTCAAGTAAAACTCAGCATGGAGGCGACTCACGGCAGGAACTCCAGTGGAGTATACAATATCACATTTTCAAACTTTTATTCCGAGAGACAAAGGCTTTTTTTTTTTTCAAACCAGATTTTAATCATAATAATAATCACAGCGGAACAATCTGAAAGCAGCAATAAATACTGTTTAATGAGGGGTCTCTTTGTTTCATCCTCACACACACAGTATGACCCGGTCTACCTCTGTTCTCCATGCATAAAATTCAATCTGGCAGACTGGAGAGAGAACCACCGACAGGAAAAGAGGGAGGAATCTCACCCTGTCACAATGCAGGTGTCACAGGTGCGCCGTGATAAAGGCGCTCTGCTGTAGGGTCGATATGCACACAGTCATGCACACACTTGGCAACTCCACGGGAGCTGTTTTGAGTTTGTGGAAGAACGACTGTTGTGTGACTTTGAGAGAAAGGATGGTGGAGGGAAAACCACTTTAAACCACAGAGATATGGTCACATAGGAGCTATTTCTCGAGGTAAACTCCGAAGATAGGAATCTATTTTATTTTTTTTGGCTTCAAGTCATTTTCATTTGTGTGACTTGATGACATCAGTGTCCGCTTCAGATAATACACCCATTGCTTTTGCCTCTTCACATCTCTCCCCGTCGGCTACATCCGACTATTACTGTCACAGCCGCCGTGTTAGTCATCTGATCTCGATTGTACAGTATATTAACAATACAGCGCTCGCCAGGCGTGCGCAATGTGGTAATTATCTAATTAAAAACACTAATTAAACTCATTAAAAAACAAACAAGGGTTCAACCCAGATACAAAGGTCACGGGCCCGCCAACAGTAAACACTCCATGAATAGATTCACTTATCTCTGGTTTACAAATGTATTTATATGGGGGAAGAAAATACAGTAGCAGGGCTCTAAAAGTGGTAATAGAGTGATTAGCACACTCATCACACAGCAAAATGAGTTTGAGTGCAAGTTTGGATGTGCGGAATCTGCACGATCACACTGTGTATGGTCGGGTTGAAAAGACATTAAACTGCACGCACACGTGTTTGTATTTATGTCTTTGTGTCTCTTGGTGTTGAGACAGAATGTCAACATGTCCAGGGGGTCCGATTCCTTCAACCCAAGAGTTGGCTGAGATTGGCTCCCGCAGAGAAAAATGAATGGACTTAAACATTGTGAACAATGTGCTGCTCTAGTTGCGCTATCACACATGCGGAGCTTATCAGCAGACATTCACGCGCGGTGGTGTAGAATATAGCCTCATAGCAGGAACATTTCTGGGTCAGCTCCATGCTCGGAGGTTTATCTATGGTGTTTGCGTGTGCGTGGGTTTCCCTCCAAGTACTCCAGCTTCTCCCGAGTGTTCAGAAAGGAAACCTTTGAGGTTTATTTCATAGACTGCCCGTTGGTGTGAAAGTGATTGTATCTGCCTCTCCCTGCCTTTTCATTGACTTGTGATCTGTTGTATTGTTTTCTCATTAGTGCAGTTGTATGCAAACTGTGCTTACATATTATTTATGCTGCCACCAAGTGGACAGATCAGTCGGTAATTGCAGAAATTGCGAGAGAGTTTGCCAACTGTCTTTTAAAAGTGTTAAACAAGCCTGATTCTTATTAAACTCGAACAGCAGTTTTGAGTTCAGTTTCTTATTCAGTCCAGTTCAAACGTGCCTGCCGCTGAAGCATTTTATACCAGCAGGAGCACAACACTGCTCATTATTACTTTCATAAATATTGGTGCGACATCACAAAGCCACATTCTTCCCTCTTACCCTTCCTCAAAAAAACCTCACACACCAATTTCCTGCCCATTGTTATCTGAAGTGTCCTTTCCATTGTCTGTGTGGCTCTTGCTTACTCATCCTTACCTTGTTTACATAGCTTCACCTCTGCTCTCCTGTTGCATTTGTCTTTTTCTTATCTCACCTTCGTCCTTTTTGCTCTCAGATTTTTTTTTCTCCCTTCTTCACTTTTCTCTGTCGCTCACACCCGTTTTCCCGTCTAGCAAAAACTTCTGACAAATAACTGGCGAGAGGATGGAGGGAACATTTTAACTTCAACCACAACATCCAATATTTTAACACAATATCCAGCGAGGTCCAGTCTTACCTCCAAAGTCAGGTTTTAAACGGGCATTCTATACAACATGATGACCGTCTCAGCTTAGGAAGCACAAATGAATAAATACTAATCCAAAAATCAGGACAAGTGTAATAACTGTTGGTCATTCTTTAGCGTATGTATTTTTAGTTTGGCTGATAAATTGCTGAGCCAGCAGGGAAACTTGTTTCTCTGAATGGCAACAAAACGTTAAACAAGAACAGAGGAGGAAGTTAGATACCACCGTGGGACAAGTAAAATTTAACAACACCCTTCAGGTGCAAAGCAGCAGTAGATTATTGGCACGAATGTACGTTCTATCATTTTTAACTAAAATCTTTACATAACAGCGACGCATTGAAGCAGGTTTCTGCTAATAACTACGTTCCATTAATGGTTTAAAAGATTGTTTCATGTTATTTCATAACAAGATAATGTTGACAGAATTATAAAGCATATTCATACATTTTTAATATCTACCAGTTTGATCAACCATCAGACAAACTTTATTGATTGTCCACCACGTTTTATCACATATGATTCCACAGAGTTCTACCAAAAGTCTTACATACTGTATCTAACTTTTTGAAAATACCTTCCAAGTTGATAGTTCTCTGAAAAAAACACCCACTAGTGGCCAGATGTGAAAACTACATTGTTTTCAGCATCTCTAAAGTTTCCCTCTATATAGTCATCGTTCTCTAAATGTTGGCTTTTAAATGCAAAACCTTTCTGAAAACAAAATGCAAAAGTGAAGCGTTCTCACTCGAAATGCTGTATACGGGGCCTGAGAAGATCCCTGGATGGAGCAGGCCTCTCTTCGCATGTCGTCCCTGTCGGGTGAAGGTTTTCTGTTCTCCAGTTTCCTCCCACAAATACAAAAACATGGACCTGGCTAATTGATGCGTCCAGGGTTTAAAATGGCTTTTTCCTTTCTTCAGCTTGAACAAAGTGACATGAAATAATTAAATTATGGAAATTAAGTTGCGTGTATCATCGTCTTAGCCCAAAAACATTTGTGTCACAAAATCGGTGTTGCTGTATTGGTTAGTGTGACTCATAAGATAATAAGGTCGGAAGCAAAACGTGTTGTTTTAATGGCAACACGACGCCAACAGTGACAGGGAAGGTGAACTTTGTAATCCACTGAGACATGTGGAGGCGCTTCGCCTCGGCGTATATTTACACTGCAATTATACACAAACATTGAACATACAACATACCACCAACGATTTGTCTGCTCTCCTCCAGCAAGAAACAAAATCACACCTTACAATCACAACGCTACTGTGTACAGTATGTGGCAGAAACACACAAAGACTCGAAGAGAAAGACGACGCGCCAACTCCCGCAAACGCGCGCCGCTTGTACCGTACAGGCTGGGAAAAGAACGGCGGCGAGCTTTCATGTAATTACAAGCAAGAGTCACATTGCTCTGCAACCAGAATTGTGACATGCTGGAACAAAACTGGATTCTTTCATGAAGCGTAGTGCCGGGGCTCAGCGAACATGATGACATGAGATCCAAACCCTCGGGGGAATACATGCACCCTTGTATTCTACACAGAAGGCAAGCTGGAGATGAACAGACAGATGTTGTGTGTGTGATTGTGTGTGTGTGTGTGTGTGTGTGTGTATGTGTGTGTGTGTGTAAGACAGTAAGTGTATTTCCCTACATGGTTTTTCCCTCAACTGACTGTGTGTGTCCACGCATAATGAAAAGACATGGCAAAAACCAGCGATTGTGCTGTTCAACGATGTTTGTTTGTTTTTCATATTTATGAGAGCTTGCTTACACGGCAAAAAAGTGGAAATGATTGCGGGGGGATACTAAATGATGGTGATGGATGGGAGCTTTATCTGTGACTCGCTTTGAGTTAGTTTTCCCGCAAGACACAAAAGAATCACAAAATGAAGACGTTGTTTGCTCAGTGGATCCCTTGTTGAATGAGCGAGTCAGCCTTGTAGCCTCCAGCAATCAAAATACAAAAAAATAAAAAATAATAAATACTACTCCCAAATCTGCATTTGCTGTCATGAATGGCGCACCTCGTTTGCTACTCAACAGCGACTGGAGGGGGAGCAAACTCAGAAGGTTTGAAATTACTGGTACGGTTGAAAATTAACTCCGGTTTGACTTTGGCGTAATCAGCCGAGCTAAATCGTTGCTCCCAGGCAAGATGTAAATAATAGACAAATCTCCCTTCCAGCAGCGGATAATACTCTGAAACCCCGGGCTGCCGATTTCAGTTAAAGTTCCCAAGGTTCGCCACGCAGCAGAGTAGCACAAAATAAATTCCTCCCACCATTCTCTTCAGGAAGCAGCTGTGGCTCGGTTAATATAACCTGTCGTCTTGAAACCCTCTGGTTGTCGGTTTAATCCCCAACCTACCCAGTCATTGCGTTGGGTTTTGATGGGCAAGACATTGAGTTCTTCCAGTTGTCTTCCAATGTTGTGCGAGCACCTGCCACGGCGGCCACGTTGGCGCTCTTGCCGCACGGCGAGTCTCCAGTTCAGCTCTTTGCTTTCAATGTGCAGTTTGTTCCTCCCTTGGGTTTCCCTCCTCCTGCAGTCCAGGGACATCTCAAGCGAATTGGTCTTTTTAAACTGACCGTCGGCGTAACAAAGTGTGTATGTGTGCATTTGTTAGTGTGTGTGTTGGCCGTCGTGATGGACCGAGGACCCCCGGGGCGTACCTCGACTTGGTGGGAATGACTCCGGTGCTTTGTGATTCTAAATTGGATAAAATAGTAGTGAAGTGTATCATCCATTCATCATCTATATTGCTCTCTACAGCTCAAGATCAGGACGGCATGGAGCCAAACCCGGCACACTGCGTTTCAATGAACCAAACACAGATGTTATTCAGGATTTTAATTAGTGTAATTTTTTGTTTCACTAGCAGGGGAAAGGCCTGCGATTGGGAGCAGGAGTGCACCCTCTGTGTTTGATTGACAGTGCCGTTTCTCTGAGAAGCCTGAACTTGTGTATTTACACCGCCAAGGAATGGAAAAGCTCTATTTTACATAACCGTACTTTGTCAAATCATGCTGTACACTAAATCACATTTCCACATTCCCCGGCTCTCTGCATTAATCTTTATTCGCTCAGTCAGGAGCTTGAGAATCTATCCTGTTTGTATTGGATGGAGCACGTGCATGTGCAAACCTGCACGGCATGAACGACTATTGTGTTTATTGTTACATTCAGGTCCCATACAAGGGTTGTTTTGCATGACCAGGAAGGGTGAGGATAAATAATCAGTATTCCTATATTAGTTGTGCTTACACTAAATACTGGCAGCGACAAAAGCCAAGTTAACAATGCACAACAACAAATTAAACCCAAGCCGGGCAGATAATCTGTACCCCTATGTGGAGACGCCTCGGTAATTGATTGTTTGGATTTGTATAGACTTACCAACAGGGGGCAACATCACCTAATCTCAGTGGAGTTGTGATGTAAATTAAACACAAGAAGAAGTGTACTGCAGACCTTCAATCTTCCCACTGCTGCAAAGTCACAGATCAGTGACTCTGGTCTGTGTCCAGAGGAGGCAGGTGGTGGTGCCTTGTGGATCACGAGAAAAGTCTGATCATTTGCAAGTCTCAAGGTTTTGAAAATCTGAAGTCCAACAAGACTAGATTCATTGCTCTCTTGCTTGCTGATTGTTTGCTGAGCTCAGGAAAGTTGCATTTCCATGCGATCAAAGGAGTATTTTTCCAAAGTTGAGAGAACAAGACTGACACAAGGAGTTTTTCTTGCAACTGAATCTGTAACCAATGTCACTTTGGTGATTGATCACGGTTGTTTTAGTTGCGAAAAGTGGCTCTTTGTTGTATCTCCGCTTTTGAAATGCATTTATGGATTCCCTAACATATTTTCAGTGACCTCTCAAAGCATCAAAACATGGCCTCTGGCTAGATTTGGCTTTGGCTGTGTGCAGATATCTAGCTTAATTTACAATAACATAACTAAAAAATATTCAAGTTCATGACTTTCACCTCACTAAAATCCCTTTTTCTGCAGAACTCAAAATGGAAATCAATCGCTCGAGCAGATATAACAGCATAAAAATGGATGCACTTCTTTTTTGTATGCCTTGAGCACACGACTTTGAGCTTCTCACTGAAGTGGGCTGTGGCATGAAGGTGCTCCTGTCTGGACGTTCGGGTCAAAGGTGACAGCCACCGTGTTTTGTGCTGTCGTTCATCATTGAGTCCCCCGCTTGAATTTAGTCATGGGTGCTGCAGAAAAACATGTCAAAAGTTATCTATTGTTTAAAGTTTGCATTCAAAATTTGATTTAAAAAAGAAGTTTTTGTAAATAACTTCCTACTTAAGTGAGTCATCTAACAGCCTGAGGTGTCGAGAGAAAGACATCCCATGATTCCTGCCGTTACCATCGTGTCAAAGTGTGTCATTGCCTTCATGAACAAGTCTGCTCTTGGCAACGGGGAGCTTTTGTCAAGTAGTTTGAATGTTATTCACATGCCACCACTTGACAGAGAGAGAGAAGAAAAAAAAAAAAAAAAAGGTTAATAAGTGGCTTAATGATCCTTGTTTTGTTTACATATCTGTCATCATCTAATTGACTTCCATTTAGCCCCAAAACGCATGGCCTTATGTGAGACAGATAACATTTAAGCTTCCCACAAAGGAGGGACACGGTGAATGACGGGAGCAGCTCTGGCTAATTGCTTTCCGACAATACCGAGAGTCACATTTTGCTCTTGCAGTTCAACACTAACTGCAAATGAAAGGGGTCTGCGGTGGCTGGAGCCGCAGTAACTCTAACGAAGTTCAGCTAATTGTTCTGTTTTCATCTGTTGGTTTGCGTTTGCTGCAGGAATATTCGAGGGGATTTTGTTTCTCGCCAAATTAGAAAAAAAGAATGAACAACTCAACGATCAATAAATGTTTCACAGAGTGGCCATACAATTTACGAGCTATATACACCAAATACTGTTCATAGCATGTGTGTGTGCGCACACACACTTTCCATTCATATCATACAATTGCATGTTAAAACACAATAAAAGCCAATCATATGTTTCTTTGTGTGGTTTTGAATAAAGGTCCGTCACTGTGACGTCCAGGCTATTTCTCACATAGGAAATAACATGAGCAGTTGTTTTTCAGGGCAGACAAGGACGTCAGCAACTGATAAGTGTAAATGCTTTTATTATCTTTGTGTGACCCCTGCAGCCTCTGGTAAATAGTGAGAAACGACACAAATGAAGTTGTGCACTATAAGCTTGGACTTGTTCTTGCCATGGCTCATAACATGAATTCAGTGTGTTCCATATTGCATATCTTTTTTGTTTTCTTTGAATGACCCATGTTTTTTAAAACAACGGATCCCACAAGGACAAGCGAAGTGGTTTTTTTTTTTTGTTTTTAATATATCTTAAAGCCTCTGGTTGAAAAGTAGTTCCATACAGATCACAGAGTAATTGGGCTGTCACAGTGCAAGTCGTGTTCCTTATGACCCATAATGGCGATGCTTACCCACGCTGCGACCTTAAGCACAAGAAATGATGAAAGAGGCTAATTTTCGATGGCGTGGACGGCCGCAGTGATGCATGGCGTCATTTTTAGCTGGCTCCGAGATGCTCCCGGGACATCCTGTGCATCGCTAAAGGTCAGTTCAAAAAGGTCACATGCTGATGAAATACACAAATATCCATGAATATCAGCGTGTATGAGTGAGTGTGAGTGAGGTTTTATGACCACAGGCGAGAGGAAAACATCAAATATCTGGATAGTTTAGCATGGAATATTTATGATGGCTACCCTGGAAGTGTTGAGTCTATTTATTTGTTTAAAACCTCATAATCTGTTGTTTTTGTTTTTTTTTTTATAGAGACTGCGATTTACTTCCACTCTTTCAAAAGTGTGCAAAAACAGACAAACTTCTTCTACCATATTCTGCCTCTCATTTAATGACATCCCGCTAATAACACTCAGCTCCGACCTCAAAGCTCAGTCAAATCCGAGCACACCGTCTTCCTTTGCCCAAAGCGTGATACTCTGTTTTATATTTTTCTCATTTCAGACCAAATGCTCTCAGCCAGGTAACGTCCCGGACATCTGCAAAATGATTATCAGTCCGAGATAACTCATTTTCTTTTCTTTTACTCACCACAGAGGGAGTGTGTGTTCTTAATCGGTGGCGTAATTACAGAGTGTTTAGCGGGGCTCCCCTGGGAGCGAGATGGAAGAGGTGGAGGCAGAGACGGAGATCGAGGTAGAGATGGGAAGAATTAAAAGAAGGGAGATAAAATATTTAATAATTAAAGATTAGACTTACACCCGATGAGACAAAAAAAAAGGAAAAAGTACTGATTTTAAAATTAGATTCACATTGATTGAACTAAATAAACACCACTAGTTGTGCCTCATCCTGTTTGTATTGTTCAGGCAAATTTCTTGAGTTTAATCTCACCTTATTGAATGCAAATAAATGAAAGCTTGTCGGCACTTGTGTCTGCCTGTATGTGTGCCGTGCATAAGCTTGTGAGATCTTTTCTTGGCTTGTGACATCAATCTGTGAATAGCAGAAGAATGAAGCGGCTCTATTTTGAGGGACTGTATTCATACCCCTCTGTGAGTGTGAGGAAAGAGAGAGAGAGTTAAACCGTCCCACAATATAAAGACGAAGAGGCTCGGCAGGTCTGAGTAAGCCAATAGTTTTTATACATTTGTTATGCTGGGTTGATTAGCTAAAAGAAGTGGACAGGACAAAGACAGATGGAATAAAAGAGATGAATCCAAATGGAAGTAGCAGAAGACAAGACTCATTCTGACCCATTGGCATAGTCGTCGGTGTTAATTTACTTCCCAGAGAAGCATCAGCATCTTTTTTTTTTTTTAATTCACAAGCAATGCAGCACACTTATACTGGAGAAACACCCAGGGTATGTTTGACATTTAATGCCATTTCGGAAAGCTTTCACAATATACATTTAGAGAATATAAATGTAAATTTCTCGTCCATCTGAAGTATAATATATTGCAAAACACTTCCTCAGTTAGTTACTGAATATGTTGAGCTTCCCTTGTGAAATGGTTTTCATCTTGTTGAAGATGGATAATGGAGTGATTAGAAGACAATTAAGAAGAATAGAAGTGATACATTTTGCGCTGCATTACACAAAGGGTTATAGAGAACTGCGAGATTGAGTTTTTAAATTCAGATTATGTCCAACTGATCCAATTACCAATGATTACTGACTGTCAAAGCAAAACGTGTGAATATAGAATATTAGCAGTGAAAGGCATAAACTAATTGCAATGTAATGCAGTCACACTGCCATTTATTGGTAATGTTGCATAATGGTATGTATGAAACTTAAAGGAATGTTAATGGCATCTTCATTGTTTTGAGTCGACATTATGTTATGATCAACCATACAGAGCAGTACTGGTATATAAATAGCTGAAATAATTATTTTGAGATCATTCAAGAACTTCCATAATTTTTTTCCCCACGTCTGTTTCACCTTTACATTCAGCTGTAAACAAGCTTTCACTGGGCTGCACGCACTAAACTTTTCTTGTATTCTTTTCTCATGGAAAAATTTGTTCGAGCAAACGGCAAAAGTGAAATATATCAGCGAAAGTTTGGGAAACAAGGTGAGTGGGATGCAGAGTGGGCAGGTGGAACAGGACAGAAGAGGATGTTGAGAGTAGGAGAGGCAGCTGCGAGAGGCACGAGCCCGAGAGTTAGAATTATTTTACAAAACCACGGTATCATATTATTACCCCTACTCTGTCTCTCTCTCTGACACACGCACACACACACACACACACACACACACACACACACACACACACACACACACACACACACACACACTGTGAGAAAAGTGACACAAGTAAAGAGAAAGGCACATAATA
>OMNM01034514.1:0-10778 GCA_900302745.1 Parablennius parvicornis | reverse complement strand
ACAATTTTTTTTTTTTTTTTAAAAAAACCAAAAAAAAAAAAAAAAAAAAAAAAAATCTAAATTTTAAAACGGCAACTGGATATTTTACGAGCGAGTCATCTGGCTTCCCAATGAAAGCGCTTCAAGCGAAGGAGCTGCCTCGCACATGACGCCCTGTCTCAGCGAATTTTGGTCGCTTTCCAAGACATGGTGGTGAGACAAAACCCAAAGGATGATGAGGCGTCGCACGGTCCAGGACTGGAGCAAGGTTGGAGCAGGCATGTGCCAGCAGGGTGTATGAGCATGCAGCAGTGGGGCCATTGATCATCAGATTACTCAGAGCTCTGGAAGGGAGCCAAGCCACTTCAGATCAAGTTTCTGATCCAATTGGTTCATGGTGTCATCCGCATCTCGCCAACTTTTTTTTTTTTTTTTTCTTCTCCTTCTGCTGAGCTCTGATAGACACGCATAGACATTCACTCGCTGCGCCGGAGAATCCCTGAAGAGGTCTTGTCAGAAGACGATGGGCAAGAGGAGCAATCAGTGACCGAGTTCTGAGGGCAGACATCATCTGTAAAGGATCGTTAGCATGCAAATCACCACATCGACTCCGAGAGGCAATTGGAGTAAGTAGACTCTCTAAAAACCAGCTGAAGCAGAGATATATTTCCCTCGAAATGCGACTTAACTAGTGGTGTTTGTGTTGCACACATGGACGCTCACACCCCAATGGCTACTTTTATACATTTCTTGAATGTTCCCAACAACAGCATATTGACTCATCTTGCCCGCGTCGGCAGCAGTAAGTCTCAATCAGGCAATAATAATAATAACAAGCGGGCAACACATTGTCATCAAAAGCTCCAACACAATATGTCCATCACTCATAAATTATTCCCCTGCGACATGCGGCGCCGTATGGCTGCTGAATTGTGTTTTGATTGCAAAAGTGATTGGAGAACTCACTTGGGAGGCGAAGGTCCAGAAAACACCACGGAAGCCCGGGTTTTTGACACTCTACAAGCACTCGTCAGCCATTGTCACATGATTGGGGGTGTATCACTCTTCCTCAGGCGCACTCTTTCCCGTCTATAGGTGGAACGCTGACGGTCGTCCGCTACCATCGATTCTCATTATCTTCCCGTCTGCCAGCGCCAGGCTGATTCTGTCTTTCTGTCTTCTTCAACACCCTCTCTTGATGCCAGTCCTGAGTGCAGCCACTGTTGCAGTTCTCTCAGAAAGTGAGAGACCCAGCAGGAGGCGAAGGACGGGGAAAGAGAAAGGAAAGCTTTTCACTCCAGCTGCTCTCTGTCGTTGACAAGTGCTCGGAGAGGGACAGTGGAGCCGAATCTCAACACATTTCAGTGACACGTTTTGGCTAAGATGGAAGACAGACGGGCAGAGGGAGATGGATAAGATTTTGGTTCAGCTTGGAGAGACAGAGGAGGGGAGACAATTTTTTTTTTTTTTTTTTTTTAAACAGGAGGACGACAAAGGGGCACAGAGACGGACAGGCACCTCTTCCCACTTACATTTTCATGACACACACTGCCACCCCATCAACCCGTGTGCCATGACATTACACAGACGTGGCATATTTACACACATACACACTCGGCATTGATGTCGCTGGCGCTGTCTACCTGACACCTCGACATGGTTCCGCCTATCGGTCCTGACAAGGACATCCATCCTCCGTCCGGGAGAGATCGCCACACACACAGACAGCGGGACCGATGCTCACACGCCAACTTAGTACCACATGAAACATAAACATGAAAACCTTGTGTTGGCTGGAATAAACGTCCATTCATCATCTCGCAGAAACACGCGCCTCACTGTAATCGAGGAGCTTGCATCAGAATCCGTCAGTATCCGAATCCCATGGTGCCAGCCATGCCCGAGCGCGGCTAAAACTGTTTTCAGCGGGGCCAAGTCCAGTGAACCCCGCAGATAGATGGGCTTTGTTATTCATCTCGGGGGAATGAACCATAGTGGAGCCTCACTTGCCTGCTCACAATGGGACCAGGAGTCAGTGAAGTGCGAGCAAGCTAGTTGAACAAAAAAAAAAAAAAAATAAATAAAATCGAATTATTCTGAGCTGGTCGTTTTTATTTATTTATCTTTGTTGGACGGTGTGTCATTCTGAGTGACCTGATTGTACTCAGACTGATTGTATTTCACGAAACAAGAAACACTCTGTCTAAAGTTCTTATTATTATAAAAACGGAATTTTCTTTTCTTTTCTTTTTTCTTGCTCGATTGGATTATACAAGTGCTCACTCAGAATGTAATTGGAGGAGAACTGTGGGCTGATTCAAAAATGTTTCTGTTCTTAATCAGAACTACATTTAAAGCATTTTCGAGAATTCCACTAAGTACATAAATTAACTTGTCTTGTAGCTTTATGTACAATCATGGTGCCCTAGCAGATTAAACCACATTTATATGTTTTCTTTTGGTAAAACCTCAACTGTGTATTCATGTTGGTGAAAGTATCTAATTATACAAATTGATGGGAACGCCTCTATGATTGAGGGCTTCAAGCTAATTTGTGCCATTTGGAATGAGATGTTGATTACATGAGCCAAATGAGTCCAAAGTAGAGAAGCACTTGTGAGCTTGAGTTCATCTATACAGTAAATGTGTGTGTGTGTGAGTGTTTATTGTGTTTACCGTGACCTGTGCTCATTACGGCTTTCTTTGTGCTTCATCGGCTGTGTTAAGTTTGCAGCCGAACTGCAGTCATGCCTTCAAACAACATTAATAGCAAACACACACTCCGAGGCAACAGGCATCGTTCCGGACACGCACGCACACACATACACAAGTACTAATAACGACAGGCAAAGAAAAAGGCTGTGAGTGGTAGAGAGTATGACAGTGACTGATTCAGGGTCTGGTGGTCCAGAGAGAGAGAGAGAGAGAGAGAGAGAGAGAGAGAGAGAGAGAGAGAGAGAGAGAGACTGTAAAATGTTTTGAGATGACCTGACTTCACCATGACGTATGTCAAAAGGACAAAAACTGCCTTTGTCCTTGCGTCTTTGAACTAAGGGCGGTTTGGTAAATACCAGTAAGTGGTATGCAGCCCAGTGTGACCCACCTTTGTTGCAGTGTTGCCACAGTGGTGATTTATTAACTTCAGAACTGCTGTAATTTGTCATGGACCATTCTCATTATTTTATCGCTGCCCCTGTACGTTTCCTATGGTCACTTTTGTACTTGAGGTTGTACCGAGTAATTCAAGCAAAGCACCTTCTCAAGGCTGCTGTGGCACCGGTCCAAAGCAACATAGCAACATTAACATGCCCTGTTCAGGATCATACTGATAAAAAACACAGACTGTGGTTCACTGGTTTTGTGCAATGCACATGTACTAACAGAAATCTGAAGTTGGTTCCTGCATTCTTGTAGACGTTAAGAGCAAAGCCAGACAGAACAGATGCAAGTTTGTTGACTGCACTCCCTTTGCAGATAAATATCGAAGAAAAAAAAAAAAAAAAGTTAAATGTACTGTGCTGTCAGCTCTCAAATTCTCATCCAGGGTGAGTTATTTTGTCAAGCTTGGCAGCTACACTGGTCTCAAGTTCCAAATGTCTGACAAAAAAGAAATCTAAACTAAATTGAATAATATCAAATAATCCTAATAATCTCTTCCTGTTTAAGTAATACGATCATAAAAGGAAAAGGAGGAAATGTTCACTTGAGAAGACCTTGCCTTTCAGCCACGTTTGACGAGGCCAAAACTAAAAGAAAAGCTGATTAAAAAGACAGATTCGAGCGTATAAGTTATCCTCCTAACAACAATTTCCTGCAGGCAACTATCAAATCTTATTCTGTAAAAGGAGCAGGCCTTTACTCAATAAACTCATTGGACAAACGATTGTTTCAGCCTTGGGGATGAACCTCAGCAGGGGCCCTTTTCCACAAAAATAACATCGTTTGTGTACAAAAAGTGACCTAAGAAAAGCAGAAGAACATTCTTATCGTGAGCACACAGTGACGACGACATGTAAGAGCATATTTCAATACGGAGTAACTTTTTAAATAGCTGTGCCTCATAAAACGGCAGCTATGGCCTCTAGTACTAATATGTAGTGTGACCACATGTCTATCACATGTCCTCACTGTCATATGTCACAACCTCACCACATGAGTAAGCCATATAACTGGAGAAGGAAGCATTAGAGGGGCTCTGAACCAGGGAAAGTGGCATACTCAAATATCCAAGACAATCAATTACACCATCCCTTGACATGTTGGCCCCTGTGAAGATATCAGTCACTTGGAAAGTGGCCCACACTGGCGACTGCTCTGCAACAGGAGGGAAATGTGAGATCCACTCACCATATAATAGATATGCCTTTGTTTGCTTTTCCGGCTTACCAAAAGAGCCTTAAAGACATGAGAAAGCCTGGAGGTCCCCGACAGGGGAACACTTAGGAAGCCTGTGAAAAAAACAAACATTGCACCGCAAACTATGGGAGGTGTCAAATGAAACAGCGCACAGGCCAGTAAGTAAAACCTAAAGCCTATTTAAGCAAGGCTGTGACACCTTAGGTAACGGTCTCGGGATTTTGCATCTGAGGGGCTTACAGTACCGGACTGTACACATGGCGGGTAATGACCTAATCGCCTGCTCAGTGAAAGTGTGAGCTGCAGCCTCCACATTTATTTACAGATTAGTAGAGAGTGAAAGCTCCGGGACCCCACTTTACATTTTGTTGGGTAAGTTAGCAGGTGGTTGCAAACAGTGACGAGACTATAAAAGACTGAGCGCCATCCTCGTTACAAACCCTGAAATTCATGCTCTCACTCTCAGTCCTGCAGAGGCGGTCACTGTTGTCTGAAACATTAAGACATAGGGAGACAAAGATCAGTAAATAATCAACAGCAGGAAAGTTGCTCTTGAAGTCAAAAGTTGCAGGAAAAAGACGTACGTGTTTCTAAATGTCTTACAACGGCTACCTGTTGTGTGGCCAGTATTTTGATACATTTCATGCAACAATATGTTGACACGTTATTTAAAGTGAGCCATTAGGGAATTTTCCAGTAAATTGCTGTTGCATACCACACCAGATTTTCACTTAGTTTCTATGTAGAAGAACTAAAAGAGCACAACACAATTAAAACACACTTTAACAATCTGGTCGACTACAACTAAGAAAACAAAGACCGTTGCCAAAGTGAAGGCCATAATAATTTAAAAAGCAGCAGTTTGAGTGTGTGTGCTCAGCTCCATGCCGCATTGCTCAAGCTGAGTCCAAAACTCAGGGGGATGACTTTAATTCTGGACGACGCGGACGCCAATGTTCACTTTGTCAGTCAAATTCAACAGTCTGATATAACAAACTCCTTTTACCTCCCGACTTCTGTGAAAGAAAACCTCATAAACTTTGATTAGCAGTCATTAACCCAGATAACAAATCACACAAAGTGTTGACCTTGTGAAAGCAGCTGTCGTGCAGTTAAAAGTCTGACTTTTCCACATTTATATTCTTCCCCCCTCAGTATTTGCCGCAAGAAAAAGCAAAGGACATGGTATAAAATCTGGTCCCGGTTTACACCGTTTTAAAGCTCATGTGAAACGCATTTTCACGGCTGATGGTATCAATGGGGAATTTCTTAAAAAAGCTCCTCTCGATAAATATAAGTGTGAATAAAGCCTCATAAGCAGAAGCAGAAGTTCCGACAGTAACAAAAAACATGATGCAAAGACTGTAAGAATGAAGTCGGAGCATGAAAAGAGGGAGTGTCAAAAAAAAAAAAAAAAAAGCTAAGATGTGGACTTTTGAGTGTACTACTTTTGATTTGCTGTAGAGAAAAAAAAAAAAAAAAAGCCTCAATCTCACCAGAACACAACAGCACTGAGGCCACCCTGGAACCCATCCAGAGTTACGGAACTGTTTGGAACAGTGATTCAGCAGGCAACAAATTAAGACTGAAAGTCCCCGTGTCACCGTGCAGACGCAGTAGATTTACTGTCCTGATCCACTCAGGTGAGACCGCCCGTCCTCCCCTGGGCTCCACTCAGCGCAGGTTCAAAGTGATTCACCTTGCAGCACACTTCCCTTTAAAGCCAAACTGACCACTGCCAGATCAGAGTCGTCCTCGGAGGGGCTGTAAATCCACGACGCTCGGGGGACTTTTCTTAGAGACTCTTTCAGAGTTGCTCCTTGGAACAATGCTATTGCATTTAAGAGCTTGCGTAGTGATAATGTTCTTTCCATATAGACAGGCATTTTGAAAACATATCTGAAAGATGTCCAAGAGAAGATTCCCATTTGGACAATGAACAGGTAGATTTTTTTTTTTTTGTGTGTGTGTGTGTTGTTTTTACAAGTGCAGAAACTTTTTTTTTGTTTTGTTTTCATTGCGGCAGTTCTGACAACATCCAAATCTCCAGCCGCGGCTCGGGCAAACGATTCAGGCCTGAAGCCGGGTAGTGGCAACAACAGATGCAAAGTGTGTTTGTAAAATGCACAGAGTGAAACATTGGGGATTCGAGGCGAGCAATAATTCAACCCTGTTTATCCGCTTTCACCAGAATCCAGAGGAATAATACTGCGATGATGTGATCCTATCATGTTTGTTTTCGGCGCATTTCTGTTTTTCAAATCTGCGATTTCTAAGAAAGACATTTTGAAAAAAAACCTTTTTATTTTTTCTTAAACTTGTGTTGAGCTTGAGCACAGCTAATGCGACGTAACACAGTATATCGTTGTGACCATTCATGTGCTGCCTGGCTCTTCAGGGCAACGGGCTCGGAAAAGACTCCCGTAGAATTAGACACACATAATGACAGAGTGTCTCTCATGCCCAAACGCCACTAAACACATTTCTGTTTGGGTGAGAGTGTGGATTACAACGGCTGGGAGGTTACAAACCTGGTGTCGGTCTAGGACCTTGAATGGCATTTTCAATAGAGGGCAAAGCGGAAAGAAAACATCCGCTCTCTAGTGCAGGCTGAAAAATAATTGGCAGGTTCAGTAGCAGGAACATGGCCCCTTCACCAGGGGTTGACCCACAGGACACTAAGAAAAGTCTGTGAGGGCAGACTATCTGGGAGTGGGGGGTGGTGGGGTGCCCATATTTGCCTTGCCTTATTACAGTTTTACAGTAACTCAATTTATTAAAGACCGAGAGCCCCCTGACAAGGAACATCTGGTCTATGGGACTAAAACGGGTGAGCTGGCGTCCTGCCCATGCTCCCTGCTGCAGGGGCCAATGTGCCGGCACCTTCCTTTAAGCCCGCCCTTTCTTTCTTCTTCTTGTGAAGAGGGCTCCCTTGGTGTAGCGGCCCACACAGAGGGCCCTCAAAGCCCAGGAGGTCTGTCACAAGCCTCCCTCCCTCCCTCCTCCTGGACCCCCCTAGTGATACCCTCCACCCCCTTTCACTGAGGCCCCCCTTTTCACGCTCCAGCCCTGACAGTTGACCAGCTTGAAAGCTGCAGCAGGCCCCCGCTTCAGCGCACAGCACGCGGCATTACAATCAAAGTGCTCCCTTTCTGCAAAAGATTTAAACCATGCGTCAAGCGAGAGTCTGTGCACACTCGCACACAGTCACACTAACGGGGAATCAAACTCACACGCTGCAGGACCGTGGTGTGTGCAATCGAAGGCTCAACATCTCCTGCCTTCCATTAACTCTCATATTTCTAATTATGAAAAACAAGTCTGCATTGTTACTTTACATATCTGTGCATTTTGGTTGTGTGTGTACAGCTTGCAAATATTTCACAGGAAGTGTTTTTTTTAAAGAACCAAATGGCAGGCGAATGGGACAAATTACAAATCAGAAAACAAAGGGCATAATGAAACCAAGACTTGTTTGTTCAAAACCTACATTCCACAGAAAGTATGACATGCAACATTTATTAATTTTGACTTCCACCACCATGCATAACTGATATTTATAAATATCTACGGATGGTTTTTGTCGCCGTCTATATGCACAGTTACAGTGGGTTCAGCACTGAAAGTGTCATTTGATGTTGTCAAGTAAGCACGCCTATTTTTTTGCATGATTACCTTCCTCTGTTAGAAAACAGCCACTGTCTGGTTCGAATCATTGCAAAGAGAGCAGAAGTGTCTTGCCGATGCTGTCATACAGCTAAAGACAAAAGCAGGCACACATTAAGGTTTAGATGAACGGTGCTCAATGTGCAAACATATTTTCAGTAAAGTGTGTATACCATTAAAAAAACAGGCCCGCCAAAGCTCAGAGACCTAAGAAGTCTCGGAGAAATTCCTCGAGCAAAATCAGTGTTTTTCCATCTGACGTGGAGAAGGAAAAAAAAAAAATCTGTCATTTTGAGCTGTGAAAAGGGTACATTTCAATGGATGAAAACCTCTATGGAAGAGGACCCCCGGAGATTCCCAGCGTTTGATCCATGTGAGTCAGCAATAGAACCTGGGGGTCAAATCACACACTGAATAGGCTTTTCGGAAGTCTTGTCCTGGCTAGTGGCGGCCAGTCGTCCGACCCTGCTTGACCGGCAGACAAAGGGAGGGCCAATGACCACAATTGGGCTGCGGAGGGGTGGGGTTTCTTTTCTCCTCCAGTGGAAAGTCCAGTCCTCAAAAGGGTCTGGCGGGCTGAATTGCGTTCCACACCGATTTTTGAGAGCGAGGACCCACTGAGGTCAGGGTTCAGCAGCATTTAATGCGGGCTCTGGGAAAAAAAAAGCAAGCAGTGCCCACACAACCTGCCGACTGCCCTCTCAACCCACGGTGCCCCTTAACCTCCCTGAGGGACGGACCACCGGCCCAGGGATGACAGGATGAGAAAGGCAGTATGGGTGGGAAGAGGAAAGAAAGCGGAGATGAAGGTGGGCGGGAAGGCCCAACACTGGCAGGATAGACAAAAAAAAAAAAAGAAGAAGAAAAAAGCAATAGATAAACCATCAAAGAAACAAGAACTTTCTAAGTAACTTCACATATTGCGCTTCCAAGGTCGAGCACTCATTCTCCAGAGGGGAATGACAGATTGCTGCTTGACTGGTTTTCCAACCGTCGCCTCCCAAGGTGGGATGGATTGAAGCACTGGGTGCAGGCCTGCAAGATCTCTTCTGACATCGAGGGTCTGCAAGTCCTTTTTTTGTGATCGCTCACACTAACACACTTCACATGAAAAACAGAGGTTAATAGGCGCTATGGAAATACATGCTACAGTGCCCCTGAAAGAGACTTCATCATTTATCAGGACTTAAGATATATTTACTAGCTAAAACATCTGGACTCACTGCTCTCCCTCCTCAGAGGTGCAGTCTGATACGGAGGCCACCTCACAAGAGCATGTGGAAATATTAAAGACGTTATCGGGCAAATATGTTCTCACTCGGCGTTGTTTTCAAACGCCATAATGATGTTTGGGAGCGGTTTTCTGGTCCCCAGGATCGCCAGGGAAACTAAGCAGCTACTTCTTTTCCACATTTTGTAAGAGGATATGATAACCGAGTCACAACCTTTGAATCCACACGCACAGAAAGTTGGCCAAGGCTTACTTACCACCACCGGCCATTAGGTTTGTTTCAGCTGTGAGAAACAAATGAAACAAGTGGCATCACATCAGAAGAGAGAAGTGAATTGCCCTCATTATTTGCCCCCTTGCTGAAACAACTTTCAAACATGTCTTAACTTCTATTCTATTTATTGTGTGTGGAGCTATTACAAGAATCCCCCCCCTCCCCCCGGGATTAATAAAGTATCTCTATTCTACGTAGTCGCACTATTAAATGATTAGATTGCGCTGAAGGGGAGCAACGACAAGATAGCATGTAACACAAGCCTGAGAGGCAGACTGTCATTTGAAGACAGCTTAATTATAAGAGTTAAATGTTCCGTTAGAAAATCAAGCTGTCAACGCAGAGGAGATAGAGTCGTCTAACTGCACATGGTGGGGCCGGCTGGAGACACCTCTTAAAAGACTGTCCCGCGCTGCTTTACATGGAATGTCACACTTTGTGGTGCCATACAGTACACCTCATCAACTGACAAGAAGGAAACGGCACACTCGCAGACTGCAGCAGATCGTCTGCAGCCATCATGCATGTCGGTTGAAATGTCCGTGCAGAAGGAAGGCTGTCACACGGTGCATCATGCAGAGTTTCATCTTCACTTTTGCGCTCACAGATGATTATGCACAGGTCTTCTTAGTGCTCACGGAAGTTGAAAAATCACTGGCGTGTTAAGCCCCTCTCGGTGTGGATTTGTTTGTTCACTGCAGATTAATGTGAACCACAATCATGACAAGCATTTGTTAAGTGAATCAGGTTGTTTGCTACCGGCATTCAACACAGGAAGGTGAAAAAGAAAACAAAATCACTCATAAAACTGAACATCAAAAGAGTAACAGGCAGCAAACTGGTAGTTGTATGTTAAATATCAGGAGGGAAGAGTGTGCCTTGTTCTTAAAAAGCTCACACCTTGTAAAATAAAGGAGCATTGCATGGATTTACCCACGTAAACAGCAGCAGAATGACAAAAAGGATTCCTCCACAGATTCAGAAAAGGGGATGAAGAGAAAATGAGACACGATCACGTTATTATAATGATCAAGAAAAAAACAAAAAGAGTCTGTGCCCCCCCGCCCTCCAATACCATTACACTGAATGAACACGTTGAAAATTGGCAGCATGTCAGGGGCCAACTTGAGCTCGGTGCATCGTTACACTGTGGTCAGAATGTTCAAATAATATGGCCACAGACTCATTTTGCACTTGAATACAAATGGGGGACTGAGCTCTGCAAAGGCACCTGCTCCTCATCCATTTTTCCACTGTAGCCAGCAACTCACA
>OMNM01034511.1:0-32894 GCA_900302745.1 Parablennius parvicornis | reverse complement strand
GAAGTGAGAAGATGACAGAATCCGAATAACAGTTAACAAACGGAGACAGATCCTGGATCCACTGAGAGTGAGTTGGTTCTCTTTTATGTGAAAGATCTCTTGTGTGGAAGGGACGGTTTCAGATATCCCTCCATAGTGATTAGTAAAGTTGCAACAGTGCAGTAAAGGTGAATACAAAGTTATTTCAGACTGAAATATTAGGTCAAACTTACCCTTTCTAGGTGTAGGCATTTAAGGTTACCAGTTTAAGGGAGGTAAAAGCGAATACAAATATTCCGGACAAACAATACCAGGTCTACTTTCCTTAATGCTGAATAGCCCATAGTCATTGTGAGAAGACTTCAAGATTAAAAAAAATGTCACCCTGGATGTTAAAGTTTTCAAGAGTGTTGGTGAACACTTGCGTGAATGTGATTTCTTAATTTCTTTCTAATGCAAAAGCTGGGTGCTTGATATCCAGCGGTGTCTCAGTGTAAAGTACGTTTAATGTCTCACCACACAGGACATGGGAACACACTGACTGGCTGGTTGCTCAGGATGCAAATCCCAGACAAACCGGAAGCCGCTGGAGGGAGAGAATAAGAAAATATTTTTAAAAGAATGCAACGAGTAAGTCCTCAAGGGGAGGCAACTAACATGAGAAGTGATGTAAAATGTAATGCAAATAAATCTTAAAAGCTTTGACTTCCTGCTTTGAAGTCAAAGCTTCAAAGCTTTGACTTCAAATGATTTAAAAATAAAAAGTAACAGTTAATTTGAGACGCTTTACAGAACAATGTTGTGTTTATTTGTGACTAAAACCGACAAACTGGACCCTGACCGACTGACTGGAGTGTGTGAAGGAGAGAGAGTGTGAGAGGATCTGAGAAAGAAAAGAAAAAAAGTGTGTGAGTGAGTGAAAGTGTCTTGACTGTTTGAAGGTTCTCCTTTTAGACATTTTAACATTCTGACTCTTCTGACCTTAGAAATATTTTTGGTTCAGTTCAGACTTTTTAAACATTTTCTGACATTTATTTGACTCATTGCCTTTTCAAGGGTTTCTTTCAGTATAATTGCTTTAGCAATTTAATTTGCTTGTTTGTTTACTTTTAGGTGTTTTGGGTGATTTCTTTGGATAATTTCAGCCATTTTGTCTTTTACAAGTCTTGTGATCCTTCAGTACTTTTGCGGTACAGACAGAAGACACACAGAGTTCAGTGTGTGTGTAGCAAAATAATAGTTCACTCCACAGCTCCTCCTTATCAAACTGCTGTTGAGTCGAGAGAATGAAAACAACCATGGAGGCACAACGTGAGTAGAGAATGTGAGTGTTTTACCTATTGCATTGTTTAACAGAGAAATATATAAAAAAAAGATTAATACTAAATTTTTCTTTTGTTTTTCTTTGAGTTTTCTTTTTTGTGTTAAAATTCTGTGTAGGCAATGTCGCTCCGATTCACAGATCTTAACTTCCTCCACCATCACCACCAGACTCTGGGGTGTGGACTTCACGTTGCAGCATTAAGTAGTTCTTCTATCACAATGACTTGACCAAGATTTTTTGACATGTTTGGAGATACTATCTTTTCTGCCTTGTTGAGTCTATTTGCAGGAAATGAAATATTGTGGCTGTGATTAACATGTTGTGGATGCAGAGAGAGCTGCACCCAGAAGGAGGTGGTGGTATAACTATGGAGGAGGAGTACCAGGCTGTGAAGGCAGTTCATTGAACTACAAACATGGAAACTTCCGATGTGATGACGATGCAACGCGATGTGAAATGCACCTGCGTGTGTCAACGTCGGACCATGAACACGCACGCACACACACAAGCACACACAGAGTGAGAGAAGGAAGGGAAGCAGAGAGACACACAGTATTGAAAACATTCCAGTAGAAACGCATAAACATGAGTTTACACTTGATGAGAATTTTTGGGGGGATCAAATCAGATTTTGATGTATGCAATGAAATTTATAACTTATTGCAAATGTCCAAAAATAAATTGTTCATAACATCAAAAATAGATTAATGACTTCTAAACTAAACTAAACATTTAGAAGAAGCTTGGAAACAGCCATCTTGCAAAAAACAAAATGTCAAAGAAACAAATTATGTGATTCTACCAAAATATTCTAAATAACAGATTGATACCAATGCCGAATTAAAATAATGATTATCGGACATACTCTGTACACAACTTCAATGAAGAAAAAACACTAAATTAGAGATAGTTTATGACATGTTGCTTCAGTAAGCCATGAATTATGTCACGTCCCTATAGGAGGGAAGGTTCATATCATAAATGGATTTCAAATTACTCAATTAATTTAAATGGTTAACTTATGTTGCTTTTATCTAACTAAACAAATTGAGGAACTATTGTTCATAAAAATTGATCAAATAAAATTTATTAGTGTTATTACTCTAGCGTTATTATAAAAAAAAAAAAAAAGATCCTGTGGGTCTCATAACAATCTATGTAAAGACCTTAACAAGAAAGCCCAGTGATAGATCATCAGATCCAATATAACCACCACCAGCACAGTACTGTCAAACTCTGAATTTAGTGATCTAGCTTAACTTTCTACAAAGAAAGATAGCTGTGGTAAAACATAATCAATTAATCAATTTAAAATGAATGAATAAGCCAATCAGGAAATAAATCAAGAAATAAAGAATAACTAGTCTGACTGTTTTACATGAATAACTAGTCTGACTGTTTTACATATCAATTAATGCTAAAATTAATGCGAGGGACAGAGTCATTCCTTCTGAATTCAAACGATAATTAAAACTGTAGATGCATCCTACAAACGTTCACCTCCTGCTGACTATCATCCTCTCAGTCCCTCAACAGACTCCACTGTGGTTTGGTTATGAAGGGAACTTCAGCTGCCTGAAATGGAAATTCAGAACAGAACGTTGGTTCTCTGCAGAGGTTGATGAGAATTATCACCGGAAACGCCACAGACGATGAGTATGAGGTGGAAACATGACCTCCTTACAAATTCATGGTTCCTGTGGAGGAAAGCTCTCGAGAGAGAAGCTGACACAGGAAAGGAGAAGTGTTTGCACGGTGGATCTAACTGGAGATGCTTTTTATGTGTTGATATAAAATGGAACTGTCATGCCCGCCACAGCAGTGTCCACATAGGGGCGCTGTTGCTCTGCTGCTGCTCTACTGTCTTCGGGTGGGCGTGGCTGAGGTGGTGCGAAGCTGCTGGCCCTGATGAGAGATTCTCTGCAGCTGCTGTCACAGGGTCAAGATCATTTGACTGATTAGAAGTTCAGCTATTTAACTGGGCTTCTGACTTCACTGAACCTCGCACTTCAACAGTCAGTTCCTACGTCTGTGGTTAAACTCTGAACCTGATCAGCGCCTGCTTTAACTCTGGCTCTTAGTCTGTCCTGGTTCAGCCAGCTGTCTACCGGCTTCAGACACAGCCTCAGCCGTTTGCCCACCTGTACCTGCTCATTCCACGTATCTTCCCCTGCCTCGACTCTGTTCCTGTTCAACCCAGCACCTGCTTGGCTCCTGGAATCACTCAGCTATGGATATCGAGTATTGTAGGTTGATCCCAATAAACACCCTTGAACTTTGAATCCATTTCGTGGTCTGTCTTCTGCACTTGAGCCCCAAAAGATAAATACAAATACTTTAAATTAAAAATAATGTTAAATTTAAAAAGATCATTATATTATAAATGTGAATGGTAATAAATATATTAAACAATGATGAAGAACACGATTAGAGTTAAAAGATAATTTGCAATGGACACATTTGATAACTAGAAAAGCACTTCAGAGTGCAGACCTCCACCAAATGGCGTTTTCAATGGTAAAATTTCCCATGTCGTTAATCTGGATTGGATCCAGACAAAATTTGGTACAATTTAGAGCAATGATCCTACAAATATACATGTCAGATTTCAAGAGAATCGAACCAAAATTCAATGAGTTGGGATTTTTGGAACTCGTAAATGTTTCTGGAATTTTTCCTGACCTCATTCTAGATCCGATCCGGATGAAATGTTGCAACCTACTAGATATATCTATCCTACAGATCACTGAATTTTTACAAGTCAGGCAGATGTGATCTCCAAGAAATATGATTTTTTGAAAACGGCTAAATGATAAGTAAAGGGGAAAAACAGGATCTTTGATATTTCTTTGTATCCAGATGGTTACCTGGATCACTCCCAAAATTTAATCCAATCTAAGTTGGATCAACACACATTTTCTGAATTTTTTTTAGGAAAATCCCATCAGACATTTTTGCATAATCCTACTAAAAAAACAGACAAACCAACCCTGGCAAAAACATAACCTCATTGGTGGAGGTAACCAGGCTATATAATAAAATCGCCTGCGTTTATTACCTTTATTTTCTTTGGCATTCGTTTTGTAGGGACAGTGATTGTTTATGCAGGAACAAGGTCAAGGTAAGGAGAGCCGACAGGTCGACTGGTTCTCCTCTTTGGCATTTTATTACTTTTTAGACAATGTGTCCTCATTAGCATATAATAATGTGTTATGCTTAGAACTTTAATAACTTTAGTTCATGAGTATACACTTATATTTTCACAGTTTTACATCAAACAACTAAGAATTTTAATCATGGTCATTTTTCGTATGCAACTGTTTGGTGTGGCGATGATGCAGCTGAAGGTTTATTTTATGAGTTGTCCTTACATTTGTCTCTTATGTGTTTTTGTTTGATTTTATGTTTTTATGTTTTATTTTAAAAGCTGAAAATTGCATGTGCCCCCCAAAATTCTGATCTATATGTATGTAGGCAGATCTGCACTTTTACGGATCACTTTACTATGGTGGCCCAGAGGGGCACAACACAACACACCAACAAAAGCCACAACACGACAGCAAAAAGGAAAAAAATCCACAATGGCAGTGCACAGCGGACGGAATATTGTGATTACTGAGTTTATTGAAATGTTAGTAAAATGCTGCTGCGTGATGATTATGATTAATGTCTGTTGTGAGAATGTTTATTGTTCAGAGTTACCATAGTTAGGTCAGTGACCACGAGAGGGCACTGCAGGATAACTAGGAGGTCGGACCTGTGCAATGCGCAGTTGTGTGCTGGTGCTGTGGCTAAATAAATAGCAGTTTGAGAAGACTTGCACCTGGATCTTGCCTCATATCATAACAATGTTGTTATGTGTTTTCAGATATTAGCAATGTTGATCACCTTTTTTAAATTGTCAAAGTTATGTACGTGCTCTGTCGTTGATCCTTTGGTTCCGCTTTGGGTCCGTCACAAAATAATGTACCTCGTGGACTGAATATTGTGACTATGGAGTTTATCGAAATGTTAGTATAATGATGCATGATGATTATGATTAATATTGTTATGTGTTTTCAGACATCAGCAGTGTTGATCACCATGTTGAAATTGTCAAAGTTATGTACATGCTCTGCTGTTGATCAGTTTCCCGCCCAATCACATCTTCAAACCCGCCGATTCACATAAAACCCAGCGCAAACCTCAAAGTTGACAGACCCCTGGAGCTGCCTGCCCGTGCAGAGGCACGAGCAGAGGCACCACACCTGTGGTGCCGAAAGACCCACAACGACCTGGTTGCACAGCAGCTGAGTGAGTTTTTAATTCAATGGGCAAAAGCTATACAATAAGTGGGGTACAGTTACCAAAATCAGTCCCAATTAGCTAATGTGACATTAATATCGTCTAACTTTTACTTTCCATTAACTTCAATGCTGAGAACTTGAAGAACTATTTATAGTCACTGGAAGACAGGTCAGCTGGCTAATACATGGACGAGAGAGAGAGCCGTTTTCAAAATATTAAAAGCTGTTTTCACAATATTAAAAACCTGCCAAATGTGGACAAAAGCAGCCCAAATTTTAATCATTAGCGTAATGTATATTTTCCCCACCCAACATAATCAAAAATAGCCCAACTGGGTGGAAAACCGCCCAAACTAGCAACACTGGTTGTGGCTATAGTGTGATCACAGTGCACATAGAAGGTTGGTCAGTTCATATCCGGCTCTCAACACACCCACTTTCTACCATAAATGGTCAATGCAAAGTACCTCGTCAGTATTTCTGCATTTCAAGCAGTCTGCTGATCACTGGCAATTGACGCTAAATACTAACAGAAAAGACGAGGAAAAGGAATTTTGCAGAGAGTAACATTGTCATGGAGGAGGTGGAGGTAAGGAAAATGATCTTATTTGGTGTCATAGTAGTGGATTCACTAATAAAAGAAAAAAACAAGCAATCGGCACATCGTGATCGCTGGCAATAGTGAGAGAGCCACAGAGATCTGTGGCTACAGACATGGAGAGGAGTCTGATCTGAAGATGGAGGTCAGAAGAGAATGATACTGTAGTGTGCAAGTAGTGAAATCTATAAGGCCGAATAATCTCTGGAGAAAAAGACAAATCTCCATTTATTGAACGACAACAGAACTGTGTGAGGGAGAGAGGGAAGAGACTGGTGCCCTGAACACAAAAGTGTGGGAAAATATATTCAATCATAAACAGGCTGAGGTGCATGCGCAATAATACTACACTGCTTACATTTGCCCCCCTTCAACTAGAAATGTCCCCATTTCATAAACAAAGTAACACATCATGAACAAATCACACATCTTCCCTTCTCAACTCATTACAAACTGGTGCTCTTGTACGGCATCCAGCATGAGAAACATGCACTGGAGCTCCCACAGATGAAGGGAACACACCTGAATCGGGCCCTACATTCACAGCCCCCCTTCTCAGCCTCAGGCAATGAGGACGGATGTCCCGACGGGTCAGTTTGTATCCAAGCTGGATCCAGGGGCTCTGTGGACAGTGGACACAGAGTGGCTGCTTTAGTAGGACCAGCCAAAGGGAACGTAGTGGGCAAACAGTAACGACGCAGCCTGGGAACATCATCTACAAGTGGGCTACCAATAACATAGGTAACTCCGACCATGTCATCCCTGTGCAGTCTTTGGTCAGTCCAGTTTGTGGCGACTCTCAGTTGGGTCATTTAATTACAAATAATTCTCAGACCCCGATTAGCACCTATAAGTCTCCCTTTAGGAGTCCTCTGACCCTCCTTGAGCCATTCCATAACCCAACTGATGTCTGGATCCTCCTGTTGGAGGCGCCTAATGTCAGAGCCATCATGACAGAGTGACCAGACCACAATTTCATGATCACACGCAGCGGGCTCAGGAGAGGCAAGCACGTCAGGGTCATGCTCTTTTGAGGGAGCCTCAGATGGAGTCTCAACACTACACACAGCACCTGAATCGTCATCCACTGTAACCACAGTCTGTGTCCCAGAACTCACCAAAGACACAGGGGCTTCTAGACAGCGAGACAAAGCATCGGCATTGGTGTGCTGCACACCACTCTTATGTACGATCATCCAGTTGTAAGGATCCAGCTCAAAGGCCTAGCAGCTACGCCGGCCTGTTCTGTCATCGTCGATGAGGAGCCATCTCAAGCCGTGACTATGGTAAGAGGCCGGAGACCCAAGTAATGTCTGAAGTTCCGTACTGACCACACAATAGCCCACAACTCTCTGTCGTACATAGACCACCGACGCCCCACTGCCGTGAGGGCATGACTGCCATATGCAACAACTCTATCCAGTCCATCCACCATTTGTGTGAACACGGACCCAACAGCAACCTGAGATGCATCCGTGTAAAGAACAAAAGGCTGCATGAAATCAGGATGGCATATCACCGGTTCAGCACAAAGTGTGTCTCTCAGAAACTCAAACCAAACGCTCCCTGGTACTCCGTAGTCCACTGGAATGGGACATTCTTCCCAGTCAGATGCAGAAAAGGAGAGGCATGCAGAGCAAAGTCCTTCACAAACCTGTAGTATGAGAAGAGGCCCAGAAAGGCATGTACTTCAGTGACCAAGCGTGGAGTAGGCCTACCGCTCACCTTACATGTGTTCCTGGGATCAGGTTGCAACCCCTCGGCTGAGATAACATGACCCAAAAACACCACATGGTCACGGGATAACTGACATATCTTAGCCTTTAACCGCAAACCAGCCACGCCAGTCCAGGAAAACACCTCCTCCAAAGCCGTGATGTGTTCCTCAAACAATCTGCTGTAAATTAATATGTCATTAAGATACACCATGCATATATGCCAAAGAAGACCTTCAAGCACCAGCTCCATAAACCTCTGGAAAGTTGCGGAGGCATTTGTGAGGCCCATGGGCATGGAGCGAAACTGATAAAGACCATGGCCGGTAGGGAAGGCCGTTTTCTCGCCCTCCTCCTCTGCTACCTCAACCTGCCAGTATCCATTCGAAAAGTCCAATGTGCTGAACCAAGGAGACCCAGCCAGTGAGTTCAATGTGTCATCCACCCTGGGCAATGGGTGGGAATCTTTCACAGTCACAGCATTCAGGCCCCTGTAATCAATGCAAAACCTCAAAGTGTTATCTTTCTTCCTCACAAGCACCACAGGAGACCAGGGACTACAACTTTCCTCTATGACACCATCTGTTAACAGTTGCTGTACCTGCCTGTCCATTTCTCTCTGCTTGTCTGGGGAGGTCCTGTAAGCACATCGTTTAACAGGGGGTGGTCACCTATATTAATGTTGTGTTTTATCACATCTGTAGCCTTTGTAAAACCACACCCAGGGCGAAAAATATCCCTTTGTTTACCTAACAAAGAGCTCAGTTGCTGTCTCTGGTCGTCGGTTAAGGGACAGTCTGTAAGGTCAGGTAAGCTCACGGACTGCTGGTCAGAGTCAACACAGTCAGTGGGCTCATAAATGTGACTCTCATCTACATGGTAAAGTACCCCTGGATGTGACCCTGAATGCATCCGCAACTCGTGACCTGAGGGATTAAGCAGCTGTGCAACACTGAGCCTATCTTTAACTGGCGTCACTAAACGTGCAACCACAAACTCTATGTTGTCACGAGGCTCCTGTTCCACATATCCTACATATGAGTCTATGTGGGGCTCAGTGGACTTAGGAACTGCCACCTGCACAGGAATAACCATCAATAGTGACATCAGCAGACATGGTGATATTACAGCACTTGGGGATGAGGTCACTGGCATGCAATAATGGAATGTCCACCTCACACAGGCAGAGCAAACTGTGGCCAAAATCGAAAACAGCATGAAATTCAGTCAGAAAATCAAAACCCAACAGGACTTTCTGTGTCGACCCCCTGACAACATGCACAGTCTGCTCCACATAGATGTCACCCAGACAGATAGAAACAGTCATTGTCCCCAGCGTGTCCAACAACTGTCCATTTACTGCATGAGCAAACATGTAATTATTGCTTAACACACGTTTACGCAGGCAGGGTTCGACATCTTAAAGTCCTCTGATATCAAAGAAACATGAGAACCAGAGTTAATCAATATAGGCACATCAATATTCTCAATCGATCCCCTGATGTAGGAGATACATTTTGACTCACCCATAGCGCAGCAGTCCCCAGCAGGTGCATCTACTACTGCTGTCGAGTGTCCTCCGCGACCCTGAGAAGACAAGTGGTCGGGTCTCAGCACCAGTTACTGAAAGTTTCCGTGGTTCCGTCCAAGCGGGGACGGAGAATGGGACAGCCGGGAGGGTGATAGGAACCTCACGCTATGTCTCCGCTGTGGTGGTCCACCGGGGAAACGCCCCCTCTGAGGACTTCTGTTCCTGCGATGAGGAGCTGGAGAATCAGATGACTGGAGGGCCACTCCTCCACCGCAATCACACGCGCAGAGAGGATGCCGGTCCATGCGTTCCTCGTAGCAGTCCTGTCGTTGAGCTCTGTGGTCCACCATATCTGTTTGTAGTTTATCCATCCTGGAAGAAAGATTCTCTATAGCACGGCGAAGCTTCCCCGCCACATCATCCAGTCCAAACTCCTCAGCCAAGGACAGCGATGCCACTGTCGCAGGTGCAGCAGGAGGACTCGCAGGGGAATAGGGGCTGATTTGTGCTCCGACCCCAAGAGCAATTCTAGCCTGATCACACCGCCCCGCTATCATAAGGGCTTCCTCCAAATCACTTGCTCCTTGCTCGTGGCACTTAGCACGCAGATCCGGGTCCAGTCCAGCCAGAAACCGCAGAAACTTCTCACCATTCTGCGAAGCCAAATCACATTCCGCGAAAGCTTCGCCCACAAGTCTTGAAATGTCCGCCGCGTAATGCTCCAAACTTTCATTAGCCTGGCGGGGATGAGCCGAAACACACATCTGAAAGTACAATAGGAACTGCTTCTGTCCAAAAGCCTGACGGACTTTTTCTTTCACACTCCCGAAGTCACCTTGCACAAACGGGGGAAGGCTGTCCCACAAGAGGAACGCAGCACAATCAAGCCTTGTAGGTAAAACAGCGGCCAGGTTAGCGGCATAGCTTCTGCCCATCACTCCCCGGGTTTGGGTGTGCACGGCGGCCTCGAACTGCTTTATCCAAATGGCTAATAGCTTACGTCCATCTCACAAAACGGAGGGGGGAAGATCCACCTTCATATTAACGACCTCCTCGGTTCATGACGGCCCGGATTTCTCGTAGTCACCCACGTCCTTTGCACCGAAAAATCCACATGCACCTTTAAGCATGTTGTTTCAAAAAAAGTACTCACTGCCAACAGAGAACGGGTTCAATCGCAGCACCGCTGCCACCAATGTAGTGTGCAAGTAGTGAAATCTATATGGTGGAATAATCTCTGGAGAAAAAGGTAAATCTCCTTTTATTAAACAACAGAACCGGGCAAGCGAGAGAGAGAAGGGACTGGCGCGATGAACTAAAAAGTGTGGGAAAATACATTCAATCATAAACAGGCAAAGGTGCATAAGCAATTAAAATACTTCACTGCTTACAATACTATGGAGGAGAGTGACATCATGGGGACAGTACCTGAGCACAAAAAGAGCCTCCAGAGTTGTGACGACAAGCGTGTTTGGCAGAGTGTCGCAGAGGGAATGAGACAGTTTTGGTGGAGATCATAGTGTAGACCGATAAAGTCTAGTTTTATCTGTTTATTAAATGTATATCATATAATTTTGAACAAGAACTTGTGAATAGGCTCAGTGGACTTTGTTGTGTCCTCAGTCATTAAAGGTGAATTGTTGGGTGACGAGGATGTTGTCTGTCTCCATCACCAGTGTGTTTGAGCGAATGGCGGTGCAGAGCATCCACAAAGCAGCATTACACATGACAGTCACTGTGCTATTTATATGCTTACTTTGAAATTAGACAGATTTTTACACACCTTGTCACAATTGATAATCAGTTCTATCCGCCGCTATGTATCATTTGACAATAAGTGTGACATCTTACAATTATACTGCTGCTGATTCCGTGGTAATGTCTCACTAAATGAACATTTAGAACACTGCAGGTTGGCTGTTTATGATTACATGGATCAATAAGTCTGATATGTGAAGACATGTAAAGGTATGAGATTAATCTGGCTTCCATTCTCCACCTCACCATCAGCGCCGCCAGGTTCTCTTGTCTCCGAAATGTGCATGCGCAAGGTTCAAATTTGGTGCACTGGTACGCATATTCTCCCTCAAAGTTAATTTTTTTAGATCACGAACTGCTTGGAAAGTAGCGTACGCATCTTTCAGGACCTGTCTGATGCGTAAGCAACCTTTATAAATTAGGCCCGGGACATTAGGGCAGACTAAAAAATCATTACACAATTTACTAACGACTCAAAAGAATGAATGCATGCGAATAGTAAACAATGAGACAAGAAAAAAATTTAAAAGATACAAGTAGAGTCAGAATCAAAATACATAAACATTTAATCACAGCATTCACTGAAGAAACATATCAAAAAAGGCTTCTGTGGTTTTGTAGAAATATATAAATCTCATAGACACAATGCATTTTTTTTCATACAAGAAGACACACTCCTACATGCACCCAACACTTCATGGGGATCAGGGGTAAGGGCTGTAGGGTGAGATCTTTCCAGCACCCGCCACTAAAGTCTTGCCTCATCTGGGATGGGAGTGGGAAGAATGAGGGGGGGGGGTTGTTCGCCCTGCGTGTGCGGATGTGCAGTGTACTGTGATGCAGTGGGAGTTGTTTGTTGGTGGGGTGGCAGACGTTTGTCCAGGGAGGAGCTGCAGGGCTTGGGCCCTATGGGCCTTCTCCTGCAGGCTCCTCCCAGGCTAGAAGTGGTTTTCTCGGGGCTGACAGGCTAGGGCCCCCTCGGGTCTTGTGGCATGCTGAGAGTGGTCCGGGCCCATTTGTCCCATGTAAAGGGAGTGTCACTATGAGCCCGCCAGATCAAATTCTAATCCTACCTAGTTGACAAACATCACTCGCATCTAACCTCACAAGACCAACTGACAATTTAGAATAGGCTGGTGGTCTCAGTCTGGCATTCTGTTGGAAAAATACACTGAAACTTTCATTAGGCTTCAATTTTACTTTGCAAAACGAAGGACAACAAAGCAACACAGAGGGCAAGACAAGATTTTGAGAGATAAAGTGTTTTGTCTTTGATACCAGCAGCCAGAATGGACCAGAAATCTGTGTTATGTTTGATGCCAAGTGGATTTACACCCAAGGGGCTCAGTAGACTTTGACATGTCTTTTCAATCTGTTATATAATGCTACCGATCATTGCCAATTTTGCAGATTTTTATTTACCAGAAAGGTTTTTATTAAGATGTGCAACACTTTGATTTGATTGAAACCTGGTAGAAGTTCTTCATTCAACATATTTGCAATTTCTGGGAATAAACAAATATAAAACACTTTGCCTATTTATTCATTTTAGTGAAATTCCACCACCCAGTGGCCACATGTCATACACGGGTAAAGAGAGCTCCTTACATGTCAGCTCTGTGTGTTGTGTAAGGAAAAACACCACCAGTTTGGAGAGTAAACTGTCAATTAGTATTGATTGTACTGCAGAACACAAAAACCAACCCTCTTAATGTGATGTGTACAAATTTCTGAAGGTGTTCTGAATGTAAAATTACAGGAAAAGAATTTTGCATGAACCCAATCACTGGTCTGGTGGTAAATTTAATATGCCACAATTATATATTTTTTTCAAAGCAGTTTGGGCCGAGCCGGATTGGCCCTGACTGAGGAATAGGCTCCAATGTGGGTGATCAGGTTGGGTTCTACACTGTGAGACCTTTCTCCAGGGAGTGCCCTGGCCATCTGATACATAACCATGTCTTTGGCATTTCCGTTTACACAGAATGAGGCATCCAGATACTCGGCCACCCTGAGTGATGTATTTCCAGGGAAAAGCATTGCTGGGGTGCAACACTCAGTGGCTGGGTTGACAGCATAGAGCTGTGGGGAGAGCCTCCGGAACTCCAATAGGTAGTGCCGCCCAAGCAGCTCCGCAGCAGCCATGAAGTACAGAGTGAAGAAAATAAGGTGGCAGGCTGACAGAGTGAAAGAGAATGAACAAGGGTTCCAGTACGGAAAGCTAAGGAGGAGAGCCGTTGCTCCAACCAGACCGAGTCCCATCCATTCCAGGATGCGGTATGGCTCCGGGTTCCAATAGCGCTGCAGCCTCTCAGGGTGATACAATTTGATGTAAAGAGTCTGGAGGGAAAAGCGACGAGACAGTAGATGTTTAATAACTAAGAAAAAATCTTGTCTCGGCAAAGCATCGTCCTCCAGAACAACCATGTTTTTGGGTTTCACCAGTGCCCAAGCCTTGCGAAGACAAAAAACGTAATCCCTCTTCTCCTTCTCAAAGGGATTGATTTGTTCTGTATTCAACTGTTGTTCCTGCTGCAAACGCCGGACTACGTTGAAATGGGGTTCCAGTAGGCTTGCGTCTCGATTCTCCAGGGGACCATTTTCAACATCGCAGATTAGTATTTCTGCACACCGTTGCTTCCCACAACTTCCCACAATGGCACTCAGCTGCTTCATCACTTGGAGAAGGTAGTGGAAGTCTTGCCCATCGTTGCGTCTGGCTGTCACCACAGTCACCAGCAGGTCAGGATGTTGGGAAAGGTTCCTCAAACTGAACGGTGCCAGAGTGGACGCACTCTGCCAGAAATGTAGAGCATCCTGACCTTGCTTAAAGCTATCCTGCAGAACCTCCTCACTCATGGAGTCTAGGTACATGGACTTTATGAAGAAGTACGAGTAAAGCAGTCGATGGCAGCATAGAGGAAGAATCACACAAAATGTGATGACAGACAGAGCAAAGGCTTGAATAATGGTGCTTGACCATCGCATGTAGTGACTGAAGAAGACCTTCCACTGAGACATTCTGAAAACACTGGAATTTGGCACAATGTCAAAATGAACAGAAGAAACCCCCACAGCAGAGCTCAGGAGCAAACTTAGCTGAAGGCTCACAGCATTCAAAGTGACAGGCTCAAGTGATAGCTTTTTGTAAAAAGAGGCAGATGTTTTCAAACTGTCTTGTTATTCAGAGCTGACAATTCCAGGTCCTTGTTGTTTCAGCATACCTGTATCAAGAGAGAAAAAAAGAAACTCTTATCAGCTGTCTAAAAGTTTCAGGGTGTTTTTTTTCTCCCACACATGTTCATTCGGTCTGTCTGCCTGTCTGTCTGTCTGTCTGTCTGTCTGTCTGTCCGCCCGCCCACTTTGTGACAAACTGTTGACCTTTGCCACTGTTAGCTGAGATGGCTCCAGCGCCTGGTTACACTGAATTGGATAAAATAGTTCAAAAGATGGATGAATGGGCTTTTTGTGTAGTCAAGGGACAAAAAGATGAATTGATATTTTTACACTGCCCTGTGTTTTCTTTATGTCCATGAGAGCCCTCTCCTGCAGTAGCTCCACTATGCAAATATAGGCATAACATTCATCTTTGAGAGATGGACAGATGTACAGAGGAGCATTTGAACAAATGCTCCTCTGTACACAACCACATGCAAGCTCGAGAGGAAGCAATAACAGCATCTACAGAGTCAGTGGCATTACTTCCAAGAAAACATAGCACAGAAATCATTAGGAAGTATTTCAGCTCCGCCTCAGGCAGAGTGGCTTTAGTTGTACCATATAACAAAGGGCTGGTCTGTAATCAAATGACTGGGATGTTCACATGTGTAGAAATCATGGAAACATGAGGTCCCTTCTTTAATGTGGCTTTTTAGTGTTTACTTGTTCGCATTGATATTTTTCATTAATATCTGCACTAAAATCTGTTACTGCGAATTTAAAATTCAGGTCCCATTGTGGCCTTAAAGAATAGCAGTCAGTTCAGCATTACTGTGAATAACATCTGTCAGAAATATTGGAATTGAACATTTTTCCTGAATAACAGAGCCTTTCAGAGTTAGAGCAATGCCACTACAACAACGTTTCAGTGTGAAGAGAGATCTTAGTTGTGTGAATGCTAAACTTGATCTTTTGTTATGGGTCAATTTTACAAAACATGATATCAAAGACAGTTTTTTTTTCGATAGCTAAGGCACATTGATTGATTGCAAAGATGCAATGGTCGGAACTCAAGCGTCCATCACAGGACACACACAGACGAAGACAGTAACACATATTCACACAATGTCCCTGTGGGACATTTAGGTTCACCAATTAACCACAGCTGTGGGAGGAACCCAAGAAAACGAACACAGGTCGAACATACAAACATCTCAAAGGGCCCTGCCTGGACTTGAAGTTGCAACAAGAGTTCATAAAAGTATCCAAGTATGCACACCGCTGTCCAGCAAGTTTTACCCTATATAAAGAAAAAGCAAACAAAGGAAGGGCTGGGTCATTATGGCACGAGGAAAAATCAACGTAACTTAATTATTCAAGTAACACAGATGTCAAAAATGTGAACTCAGGGAGAAATGTAATTTTAATATTTACGCCCTCTTAACACAATTTAAAGTCAAAATAGCAAAAGTTTGGCCTAAGGGCTAACAGCACAACACACCAGCAAAAAGTCACAACACACCAGCAAAAACCACAACACACCAACAAACCACAACACACCAACAAAAACTACAACACACCAGCAAAAAGTCACAACACAACAACAAAAAGCTACAACACTGTGGCTTTTTGTTGGTGGGTTATAACTTTTTGTTAATGTGTTGTGGCTTTTTGTGCTCCCCCTCCCATCTTAGGTGGTCAGACAGACCCCAACTGCGTGTCCAGAGGGGTGTTCCAGGTAGGACGTTCAACAAAGTCAGAGTCTATCCCTGAATTCTGACTTGACTTAGTCTGAGAAGGGAAACTCTGACTATCCAGTTCCAGAACAGCTGATCTCAAGAAGTTCAATCATTTCCAACTGTGTTCAGCTGGAGTTGCGCTCGTGCACAACCAGGATAAAAAGCCATCATCAATGGAGCCCCGACACCACGAGTCACTATGGCAACAGACCAAAAACCAAGATAATTTGCTGTAAAAGTTCCAGCGCGGCAACAGCAGAGGAGAGAGGTGGCATTAGAGAAAGTTGCTGCATGAGTTAATGCATAAGTTTGAATGATCGATCTCGTCCATCGATGTAACATTTAACTTTACATTGCAGCACACAGGAAGAAATAGTAAATAAGTATAACATCTGAATTTCATTTAAAAATAACATGACACCTCATCTTGGTTGGAAGATTCTCTCCCAAAGTAAGGCATTTTGAATCTATTGATCTTTGATATCAATCGCAATCGGGAGACATGAACAATCCATGTGAAACACCTTTCTTCGTGTGGGAGGAGACGGTCGAAATTCCAGATTTCTTATAGAGAACCTGCCAGCAAACAGGTTACAATCAGAGAATGTGTTGCCATGGTTAACTCTCTTTCTGGAACGGAAAACTCAGAATTTCCCTCATTTTAGGCTCTACGTACTCGGAATTTTAACATACACCGCTTTCTGGAACAGGACCGAGATCCATCCAGGAACACCAAAATGTTGCATCACGATCAAATCCATCTTAATTAATGACTCTCATTGTCGGCCAGCTTCTCTTTATCCTGTAGCTCCCAGACAGTCAATAAGAGCCCATCACCGTGATCGATCCCACCCAGCCCACCGCTGCACATCAAACTGTATCTGACACCCGGGGTGCTCACGCCACGGCTGTACTCACGAGATGGCCTCCACCATGGCCAGGCCCATCATGATGGAGCAGGCAGCATGATCCTCCCGGTAGCCGGGCAGCCCACAGATGCAGTAGTAGCAGTCTCCCAGGATCTTGATCCTCAGCTGGTGATATTTCTGACAGAGCACAAAACATTTGGTCAAAGGAGGCTCCAATACACAGAAAGACTCAGAATGATCACAGAGCAAAGATAGCATTTATTTTAAGTGTATTCTTTCTGAACAAACATCATGTACTTATTCAGCAAAATGAAATATATTTTAACTTCCTCAAGTAATAACACACACATTCTCTTGATTATAAATGGATCAATGACTTTTGTATTTACATAACATATATTTGAATAACTTTAGTTTTATGTATTCTAGCACGAAGAATATCACTGAAACTCATTTAATAACTATTACCATACAAATACCTTGAATCGTCCAAACTAGACAACTCAGCTGTAATTCTTTTATTAAGTTGCGTATTAGCAGTTGTACTGGAGGGTTTAATGGACACACACAAACGCACAAACACACACACACACACGCACAATATTTATTATCCCACCAAAAGTAGGGTTATGTAATCACCTCCGTGTGTTTGTTCATTTGTTTGTTCGTTTGTCTGTTTGTTTGTCAGTAAGATTATGCAGAAAGTTATGGGCGGATTTTGCTGAAAGTTGGTAGGCTGATAGGGAATGGTGATAGGAAGAACCAATTAAATTTTGGGCATGATACGAATCATATTTTGGATCTGAGATCCGGATGAAATTGTGAGCAATGAAGAAGTGGCCACCTGGTGGTGAAAGAAGAGAAGGATGCTTGGTAGCACCAAGGAATGACGGGGAATTACATAATCTGGATCAAAGATAACATATGGGTCACAGGATATAAGGCGTTGGTGGGGTCTGCGCTCTCTGAGTGCCATTCTGCTTACAAAATGCATTGATATTACATATTCTGTTGAGGATATGATTACAACATGCAGCAGGTTATTACCAGATGTTGGTGTTATTACTTTATTACGTGCATTACATTTCATAAAGTTTTTACATAATTTGGTCTCACATGGTACAAAAGCAATTAAAAAAAATTAATTATTCTAGTAAAGTCACAGTATTCCAAGTTTGATTATAAAATGAGGTGAAGATGGTTAAGAATGAGTCAATGATATTAGATGCAGGCTCTCATAGAAATGAGACAAATATTGTAGTCAGTGTGACGTCGACCAACATCCGATCAGTTTAGCACTTTGAAAACCTGCATTTTAAGTGAGAAGAATAACCGAGCAACACTGTCATCTTTCCATTGGAAACTTGTGTTTCTACAGAAAACAACATCCAGGAAGTTCTGCAGCATTGGGTCAGAAGCTGTTTGTCTTCAGGTTAAAAAGCATGAGCGACAGGGCAGATTTTGATTGAACAGAGACACACTGATGTCAAAAAGTCTGAGAAAAAAATGATTAGAGGAAAAGCTGTTGTGTTGATGTGCATCTCGTTACAGCGGTAGATGTGAATCTTGCGAGGTCAGTGATTGTGTGAACTCACGGCAGCTAGCTTGTCAAAGCGAGCGAACAGCTCGTTGAGCAGTTTGACCAGCTCCTGAGCGCTGCAGGACGATGACAGCTGTGTGAAACCCACAATGTCTGCAAACAGAATACTGACAGACGGAACATTGGAGCAGAAAACACACAAATGTGACAAGATCAAGGATCTGCCGTCACATGTAAAACTGACTGCCTGAGGCGACTTGAGGACCGTGTTACCTGACGTTTTCATGCCTATACATGTACATAGTGTTGAACTGCTGCATCTCTTTCTGACTGGGCTCCTTCTTCATGTCCTGAAACATCTCGTCAGCTATGTGCTTTGGCAGGATGGAGAGTAGCAGTCGCTCCTGTGGGGTCAAAAGAAAAAAGAGAGAGAGAGGACATAACTAACAGCTATATGTAATCTTCAGACATAATTGGTTTTGTTGTATTATGTTGAAGTGACTGATATGACAGTTATGTTTGGCGGAACACGGCCTTCACTGGTGTGCGGTTTATCTGACCTATGACTCTACATAGATGATATGGAGGTTTTAAAAAAATAAATAATTTCTGCTCCTCTCTGCTCTTCAGTCCGACTCTTCCCTCAATCATCACTAGGTGGTAGAACTACAGCCTCGTATAAAATCAACAATAATGATAATAATAATAATATCAAAACAAACAGAGCTCTGGTATCCTAATAGTATCAGTATTGGCAGATATCCAAATTCAGGAATTGGGATCAGATCGTAAGAGACAAAATGTGGATCGCTACATCCCAAGTATCAAACCAGCGAATGTCAACAATAAATACACAATAATCACAAGGAATCCTCAAGTTCAGCCCACAGGCCTTTATTAACAAAAATGTATTAATTCACAATCAATTCATAAATTATTTTATAAACCAACACATCCTAGCAACAAACGTCATCTAACACCGAGATCTAATCTACAAAACAGTTAAAGATGTGTGTGTATGTGTGTGTGTGATAGAGAGATTGTATGAATGGATGTGGAGTGTGTGTGTGTGTGTGTGTGTGTGGCCGTGTTGCAATGCCGTAAAAGCGTTCCCTGGGTGATGTATGGGTTGGGTAATCCCATCCAAGATGGCGGCTCTGGTGGGGGCGTGGCAGTTGCTTAAAAACCAGATAAAAAAGACGCACGACGCCGATGCATGCCCAAGGGTGTCTCGCAGACCCAAAATGGCATGGATGTTCTACTGCGTTTGCATTTTCCAACACACTCTGTTGTGGGTTTGCACGGCTCAGTTGGTAGAGCGGTTGTCTCCCAGTCGGAATCAGGTTCAATTACCATCTCCACCTGTCTACATACTGACGTGACCTTGGGCAAGACACTGAACAACTGCTCCCAGTGGAGGGACAGAGCCTTGCATGGCTGCAGCCTCTGTTAGTGTGTGATTTGGGAAAAAATAAATTTGTGAAGCACTTTGTGACCATTGTCTGAGAACAATGCTACATAAATAAAGCTTACTTACTGAGTTTCCATTGGTTCCAAACCTGCGGGGTGCAAATACATTTTTTGTATATCTCATATAGACATATATTTTCTAAGCCAGACATATTTATCTCACAAATAAATAAACACCCAGTCTCAGTTTGCAAGAAATGTCCTGTGTTCAGTTTTATACTTGACCACGTTTCTTCCCTGGCATTTTACATTATGCGAAACAGCAACTGCGATAAAGTTGATACTCACGTCCTCTCACCTGCCCTGCAGCACTCATGTCTCTTCTGCCTGTTACATTTCTTAAAGGGTTGCACGCTGTCACCTCTCTCTCCTCTCTCTCTGAAACTGAGTGCTGCGAGGGATCGAGGTTCAAGGTGACTTTATTGTTACCTGCAGGAGATTGTGCACTGGGATATCAGTGGCTCACCTAAGAGGAAGTTGCAGCCAGGTTAGATAATACCCACGTTAATTCTACTCTGGGCAAATCATCACTTGTACAGCAAAACTCGGACCTACAGAAATTATGGATGGACATACTGGACAAGCACATGATGGAGGTGAAGACTCGTTTGAAGCCCGACACATACGGCTTTACGAGAGCCACTGCTGCCTGCTGGCCACTATCAGACACCTGTGGTGACGAGGCCATGGCGTCAATTTAGTGTCAAAAACCCAAGAGCACACAAACTGTAATCGCGCACAGTTAAGACCACTTTCTGCGTGTGCCGTGGCTTTTTGCACGTGCGTGGTGCTTTTCTCTGCGCTCTCTGTCTGCGACTAATGTCACTGTGTGCTCGGACAGACAATGATCACAAAGTGCTTCAAGTCACATTTAAAGTGACCAATCAGAAAGGAGGGGGATTACAAGGCCGTCACAAAAGACTTGTGAGAATCCCAACCGCCATTTGTGCACTGATAATTAAGTGGTGGTGTTCTCGACTGATGCAGGACAGGGGTTTGACTCTCGACAAAGGTATTTCTATTTCTTTCTTTTTTTTTTATCTGCTCTACTACTGTTAAAGGATCGAAGAGCTGCACACTGACAGGCAAACAGCCGCATGCCGCTCGCAAGCTGCAGGTTTGCCAGCCCCGCTCTAATCGTTCACCAGACCAGTCCAAGAGATACAGCCGTGAAATCAGAGGTTCGAAGCCCTCATGACCAAGAGCAGAAAAGTTTGCAACTTAAACCCTGGACAAGTGAGGCAAAAATAAATACATTCTTTTTAATGTTTATCTGAGGGGAACTTGTTTTTCTTGTTACCTTGAGTGCTTTGTGAGTTATGTGTTGTAAAGTGGTAGTTTTGCAACTAAAACTGAAGTGATGTGAATTTAAAGTGTGGACGAAAGCCAGGTGGACAGAGGGCCGATTCCAGACAGGACGAACGCACACACTCTCAGTATTCCTCTCAGAAGCCGACAGAGAGGCGGAGAAGCAACAAGCGGGTCAGCTCTGCAATTACAGCCGACACTGTCTCAGGAGACCTGTTGCCACGGCAACCAGCAGCCGCTGGACAACCCTTGACTGGTCGGAGGCCCTTCTTTTCCAGTATCCTGTGGTCCTACATTAGTATTCTGGGAGTTTCTTCCACTCGTTGTTTTATCAGCCCCTCTACTTCCTTGTTTTGCCTCTCCATGACCACTCACTACGCCTGTGTAGCGTCTGTTCCAGAAATAGCACAGCAGCCACAGATGTGAGGGGAGGAGGGGGAACTGATTGCTCGTCGAGCTCATCCACAGAATCGTCTTAAGGATTCATCTGATGTAACAGAAACCGGAGCTTTGTTAATGTGGCTGCTCCAACACCTCACACCACTCAGGTTCTTACAGTATGGAACTGCTTACTTTCAGAACTGTTCTGTTCTACACAAACTATTCTAATAATATAAGTCCTGAATGTTTCTGTTCAAATGTAGATTTGACCTTGAGAAATACTCACACTTGTTGAGTTTGGTTTTCATGGAGATTTTAATGTGTTTGAGATTCATTTTTCCCAATAACAGGGTTATTTGGAAAAATAACAGGGTGCTTGTTCTCTTGCCCCTAATTTTTAAACTAGCAGTGACTGGGACACTTTTCTATTCATCACATGACCATCTACAGTTTCCTCCAGCAGTGTTTCAGAAGTTTGTTGACTTTGTTGTTTTTCGTGATTTTTTCTGTGACTTTATGTCACCACCATTTTTTGAGAATCAATGACAATTTCTCTTTTTATTCATATCTAACACATTTTCATTTTAAATTGGATTAGCATGAATGCGCAGCGAGTGGAAACAGTATTTTCAGAGATCAGTTATTTGCGATATAGATATATATACACTATATTGACAAAAGTATTTGCTCGCCTGCCTTCACACGCATATGAACATGAGTGACACTGCATTCTTAAACCAGAGGATTTAATCTGATGTCAGTCCAGCCTTTGCAGCTATAAGCTTTAGGAGTGTGTTTATGGAAATTTTTGATAATTTTTCCAAAAAGACATTTGTGAGATCAGACATTGATGTGGGATGAAGTCCTGGCTCACAGTCTGCTATATATTTTTTTTAATGCAAAGCAATAACAAAAAAAAAACACTTTTTCACAACTTTTTCTTAGGCTTCATTGATGGGATGGAGGTCTGCAACCAGCAGCTCTGGAGTCATGTTAGTCAAGTTAGTTCTTCAGTAGTGGCTTTATGGAGGTTTTCAAAAATTATGTTAAAAAATGAATGCTCTTGGTATTTTCATCTTTATATCCTGCAGAAAGGATCCTAATAACAAGTAAAAGGGGCTAAAACAGCAGCAACAAAAAATTTTACAGGAAAAAGCTAAATATCTAAAATAGTTTGAACCACTAGAAAAGGTAAAAGAGTCAAAACAAATGAAATCATTAAAATGGCTGAAATGCTCAATCCAAATACAGAAATGCCCTCCAAAGTAACTATATAAGCTTAGAAAATTAAAATTAAGTGAATGTCTATCATCTTACATTGTTAAATAAGAACCTTCTCTAAACTTCATGCAAAACTAAATCCATTATTTATGGGCTGTGTTATTTCTTTGTAAGAAAAGTTTTTATTGAATTTTTGGCTTGGTACATGCCAATGTTATAATCATTTCTAAAGGTTAAGTATGTTTTGTGACTCAAAATTTATTTGAGGGAAAAAACATGAAAACATCTTTTGCTTATAAATTTGCACACCTGTACCTTTGGGCATCATTGATACCACAGAACGATGACAGGACAATTTGATTGAAGGAAAAATCACCAAATCACCACAGAGGAAGACACAGCTTCTACAACAATTTCTACAAGGTTGAAGTATGCGAGAGCATCTTGATCACTACTATAAAAGCGGTAACTGGTAAACTTTAATTATTGGCTCATAAATATCTTTAAAGAATCTCTGAAAAGTCGAGCTGAGCTGAAGCTGTTCTGAAAGAAGTTAACTAAAGCACAGTGAGTATGTCCCCAGACCTCAGTGACGCCATTTCAGCACTTCTTCCGTGTTTGTATGAAATTTGTGACCTCTGACCTGCTGCTGGCTTTGCTCTTCCAGGTTGAGCTTGACTTCCAGGGACTGTCTGGCCTCCAGAAACGCTTTTCGATGCTTCCGGTCTGCCATGTAGTACGACATGATCCCCACCGTGATGGCACAGATGTAGATCACAATGTTGGCCAGCAACTTGAAAACAGTAAACATGAGAAGAAACAGAAGATCAACAATCAAACAAAATGCTGTTGAGATTTAAATTATTTACACTGTTTGATTCTAAACCTTCAACCAAAACTACTGTAATAGTGGACTCCTGGAGTTGGCCTGGAAGCTCATGTGAGAAATTGGAAATAGAGCAAAGTCTTCTTTTCAAATGTTGTAATTTGTTCTCATTTCATGTTTTGTTATTATAAGATGAAACAGAATTCATAAAGATATTAAGATAAAACTATGTTCCCACTGTGTTCTGTTCTGTGAGGAAACGGGTCCAACTGGCTCTCTGAGTGTTAAAGGTTTCAGATCCTGTTCCTAATCTAATGATCGGGAATCGATTAGTTTGGGCTCCAATCACCACTGTCGCGAAAAAAAAAGAAGTGATACTCATTCCTGTGTTGGGATTTATGTTTGATCATTAGCATTAACTTAGGCTACGTTTACACAATGTTCACGGCGGCCACGGCAGCCCTGTTTGCCCAAACGTTCCCGGCGGCCACGGCAATAACAGTTGTTACATGCTGTTACTTTAAGAGTCAGATGCATTGTGGGAAGTGGAGTTGTTTTTGTTGTAGTTGGAACAGCGCAACAGATGTGTGTGTGCCAGCTGAGTTCTGTATAAGTTCAGTTTCAGAAGAGGAATAAAAGGACTCGTGTTCATCAACTACGGATGTCTTCCCTATTTTCCCCTCCATTCAACTCCACACACAGTTACCCTGAGTAAAGCTAGTTACCAGCACATGCGAGCCGCGGCTGAGTAAGTGAAGCTCAGCAATAACCCGGATCAGTACATCAATATCATATCACTATATATGATTCCCGTCACACTACGGATCACGTCCTAGTTTTATATTACGTACTGTCACGTTTTATAGCGTTTATCTTATTTTCCTACGGCCTATAGCGTTTCTCACCCGCACCGGGGCCGCTGCGGCAAATTTTTTTTTAAAGTTTAAAATTCTGGCACGGCTCCCACGGCAATCACGCCCTGATACATTTGCCCATCCCGTCCCCCTGTGTTGTCTCACGTCCATCCAGTTTGTCCACGGTGGCCTGAAAACAGGGCTGCCGTGGCTGCCGGGAACATAGTGTAAACACGGCATTACTGTAAGTAATAGATTACTGAAAGTAATTAATATCTGGAAGTAATTTCTGAAAAATTTTAATTATTAATTGAAGTAAACTGATTTACTCCTTAACAACTTCTAAAGTAATGATTAATTACTTAAAGTTAATAAATTATTAAAAGTAATTTATTAATAAAAAGTCATTAATTTGAATAAATTCTTCATTTAGTCAATAATAATAAAATGGGGCACCACCGGAGAATCCACCAAGCAACCAGATAAACAGGACATCCAACGCTTGCGCAGGGGGGGGTGTCTCACACAACCAAGATGGTGGAGGGGTTCGCAGACCCAGAGCTGTTGCTGTGGCGACGGGAAGACGGTTCCCGAGGTCAGGTGACGATACCGAGTGGCCTGTCGCCCCGGTCTTGAGACACACGAGTTAAATCTGGATGTCGGAACATGCAATAAAACTCCAGTGGCTGTACGGAGGTATCCAACGGCAAAATGTACTCGTTTGGTTGCTACGTGCGACTATGTGTGGGAGCGTTCTTATCTAATCAGGATCACTGGGCACGCGCTGGACGCGTGCGCGATGTCAACGTTCGTGGAAAGAGAGAAGAAAGAGGAGGAAATTTCCGGCGAGGAAACTGTGCAGTTCCAATTCCCGGTTCCTTCACACAGATGCTGGACTAGCTTTTGGGGCTCACTCCGGTCGCTGGTGTCAGAGGTCAAGGAACAAAAATTTTGGACACTGCAGGTTGGACCACATAACGTCATCATCTCATAATAAAGTTGTTATATCTTTAAAATGTCAGAATCACTTTATTAATCCCCGGGGAAATTGTTTAGCAATGCAGCACAAACAGCAATATTTCCAGCACAACCCACTGGGACTGTTTCTACAAAGTTTTGCCAGGAGTAGGACGCAGCTTCATGGAGGTCTGAATGTCCTGCTGACAGTGTGGACGAACGTGCTCAGGGCTGTTCTCCTTGGTGAGCTGGCGTTTTAAAACGGTGACGCCTGGCTGCAGACCGTCCACCTCACCGTACAACAGCTTTGCAAACATTGCGTCTTACTGTGTTGCTTTGCTGTGTTTTCCACGTAAAATACGTCCAAGCAGCGGACATGTTGTTATGAAAAGTTAGCCACATGCTGCTATGCCAGCCTGCTCGCTGGCTGCAAACTGTGGAATGGATTCCCTGACTCATTACTCCGTGTCTCATTGAGACCTGCCTCCGTTCAGGAAATCCAGTCCACGTTTTGCAGCCAGCAGAGCAGTTGGCAGGGTACGCTAGTGGAGTCATCGGAAATCTCCGATCCATGAATTAAGTTGGTATCGGAACCCGATAGTGATACTGGATCGGATCAGCTCCATCTCTATTTTGGATTCCCTGTAAATTACAACCATAAAAGGAGGACAGTTGGTGGACAAAGCCATTACGGTGTGTAGGTATTGTAGCACGAGAAAGCCGTATGAGAGTGGAAATACTTCGAAAATGGTCACCCATGTAAAAAAACATCATCGTTTTCCATACGAGTATAAATCATGTAAAATCTAAAAGGGAAAACACGGAATTTGGTGTTCCCCAGGGATCTATTATGGGATCTCATTTGTTTACTGTTTATATTAATAACTTTGTACATTGTTGCAGTGATATTCACAAAATACTCTTCTCTGATGACACAGATTTGTTTGTGTCGCACAATTGCATGGATCAGCTTGAAAAGCTCCTGAATGAACAATTAGATAAGGTCAATACTTGGTTTAAATGTAATGTATATTATTTTCTGTTCAAACAGTCAAAAGTACAGTGAGCAGGTCAAGAACATAAAAATAAATGGCATAGATATTGAAAACGTTAATTCCATAGAATTCTTTAGGAATCTATATAGTGTAGAATGTATGAATTCAATACATTTAAAAAAAGCATAATAAAAAGCTAGTTAAAAATGTCTAAAATCGTAGGTCTATTATTTAAAATGAGACAGTTGGTCCTAATAGTTGCACTCTTATCATTGTAGAGATCTCTGTTTGAGCCTCACTTCAAATATTGTAACTTTATCTGGAATAATACATACTCTACTTACACTGCAAAACCCCCGATACTACAAAAGAAAGCCATAAGAGTCATTTTATGGTCGATGTCAAACTCTCCAACAAATGCTCTCTTCATAAATATGTTCTCCTGAAGCTTCCTGAAGTGAATCTTTATCACAACGCATGTATTATGTATATGTTGTAAACAGGTCAAATACTAGATTGTGTGAACTCATTACATTATACTCACATTTTCACCAACATAATACTAGGAATAAGCTGCTTCTAAAAGGGAAATATAGAAAAATAAAATGTACTAGTTTTAGTATATGCCATAGAGGTCCAAACATGGAATGAGCTGGAAAGCAACGTAAAACAATCAGCCACATTTTCAATATTTAAAAGGAAACTAAAGAATCAACAAGTGGTTTACATACAGCTTAGTACTCAAAATGTTAAACTGCTTTCTCTCTGAACATGATCAATTCAAGGTAGAGGATATTAATATTAAATACATGTAAATGTAATCATGTATTGTTCTGCACTGTGTTTAGAGCCACACTCAAAGGAAAATGTTTGTTTATTTATATACAAATATATTTTGTTTTGTTATTGTAGATAAATCTTAAATGCAAATGAAAAAATGAAATGAAATGCGAACTCATCTTTCCTTTTTGAAATGGACTCATTCAACCTCCCTCGTTGCAGCTTCCTATCTGTCTTCATCTTGACTTTAATAACTAATAGACACATGGCCAGGACTCTACCATAGCAGGAGTCTGATTGGCCAAATATGCTGACATGCAGATCACAGTTTATGGAAACATCATTCCTTACAGATCGGACATTATATTTCAATAAGTACGTGGATATTGATATAATAATAACTTTACAAAAAGCAGCTCAGTGTATTGTTACCAACCTGATATGATTCCCACAACCAACTACCCAGCCAGTAAAGACCTACGTAATCTGTAATATTCACACTGTAAGTTCAGCAGCTTCCTGATGAAGTCGGAATGTACAGTATTTTAAAATAATAAAATTCGGGTTGTTAGTTTCACTTTGGCTGCAGAGTTCAGAGGGAAGTCCAAACCTTTACAGAAGTACATTGAGTGAAACGCCGTGCAGTGATGAGACCGAAAATTATTGACAGCTGGAAAGTGTCCTGAAATGTCAATGTTTCATGGATGTGGCCTGAAGCACGACGCCACTGTTGACTGTTGTGTAACAGCAGAGTCTATTTGGGCTGAGCTGAGTTGAAACGAGTTTAGTCTTTCCACTGTGTGAACTCATATTTGACAAACTATATTAAAAAGAAAAATGAAGGTGAGTTTAGTTATCAAGTGATGAAACAATAAAGAAAGAAAACCAGCCTGACTGACCACATCTTCTGTGCTTCTGCAGCAACTTGCACATTTCAAAACCTCAAAAAGGTCTTAAATATAACATTAAAGACATGTTCATCAAATCTATATGATAATATATCACACATTTATCATGACCATAACGTAGTTTTATTATAATAGTGTTATAAAGTGTTGCACCGTACTGAAGTGCTAATAATTTTCACTTTATTGAGTCACTAATTGATTGCAGTGCAAATTAAGAGCACAGTAAGCTTGTTAAACTTATTTTTGTGATAACTAAAAGAAAAAGCTGGAGTGTGTGTGTGTGGCCTGTGACCCTGTGGTGGGCTGTGGCCCCCCAGGGGGCCCTGAGGAAACAGAGGTCATTAACAAACACATCAGCACTTCATTTGTCTCACAAGATGAGTTCATATATACAACAAAAACAAAACATAAACATAGAAAAATGTCACACAAGCTGCAAAATAATAAATACACCGACTGAAGTAAATATCGATTGTGCTTATAAAAAGGTTCCACAGCAGTGAGCACAGGCACAACGGACTGTAACAAATGCACCACAGTGAAAAAAAGTTTTTTCCTCTAATGTATTTCCCCTCCTTCAATTTTAAACTTTCCTGTTTGTTTTTCCTCTGGATGTTTTAAGCCCAGTTTTATTGTTTTTCACACAACTTTCACACTCAACAAATCTCTTATACAACAGGTAAAACTGCCTGAAGACTGAGCCTGGGAATTTCTTCTGTAGTTTCTCGTGAAAGAGGTGTGTCGCGTTTCACTCGACCAGTTATCTGCTCGTCTGGTTCATCGTGTGTCTCGTTTGTTATGGCGTGCCAAATGATCACAAAGTCTGAAAAACAAGTCTACCGACGGCTAATAACAAAGCAACCATGAACTTTGAAAATTGTGTGAAAGGAAAAAAACTACAAAATGTTGAAATGAATTAAAATCTGTAGAAGAAAATAGCTAAAACAACTAAACTTAACTAAATTATCGTATATTTGTAGTCTTTTCCTATTTAAGCTGTTTTAGCTATTATGCAGCTTTTGGCAGAAATTACTTAAACATGGTTGTTTTTAACAAATTTAGCAATTTTAGCTGTTTTATTCCATTTGGCATTTTTGAGGATTAAAAATGTGTTTTAGCTATTTTAACAGTTTGACCTTTTTTCACTTTAGTAGTTTTAGTTGTTTGGACAGTTTAAGTCTTTTGATGAGTTTTAGCAAGTTTTAGATCCCACAAATATTGAAATGTAATTTCAGTCTTTACGCCTAATGTTTCTACAGCTGTTACAGTGACAAATAAAATAAAAAATCTTTTCACCCGTGGCGGCTTGTCAATAGGGGGCGCCAGGGCACCGCCCCCACCAAAATTACAGGAAGAATGTAGACACAGTAAACATAAATTATGCAGTAAAAAGTAATTTTCACATCAGTTCACTCCTAAAATGTGTCTTGACTTTTGATTTTTCAGCATTCCCATTCCATACTGTGTTTATTTGGGGTTGTTTATTTGTGTGGACCTAAATACACGTTTCCATGGCGAAAGGTGGCCAGCAAATGAGTGTGTATGTATGTTTTTAAACATTTGGTTTCCATGTGACTTAATGCTGGTCTCTAATTGGCTACTTAAAGACTCTCCTCGCGGCGCAGAGAGCTGCGCCCCTGGCCAATCAACGCTTTTTTCTGCATTTCTTCATCCAATCTGATTGATTCATGATTCATCACTGATGTTAATCAACGTCCCGCCCCTGGCAGCGTATACGTGCCTGAGTGACTGTCACTCAAACATACGGACCAAAACTGAAAATCCTTTCACAAAGTGTTTGCTGGGGAAATAAAAGCCAATAAAGAAGCTTGTACCAGACCAACCAGACTTAAATGTCCAGCAGCAATCAAGTGTGAAAGTGAAAAAGATTGAAAGATATTCTGGCCTGAAGGAGAGGAGAGCAAAAGTTGTGTTTAAGTAGTTTATTGTTATGTTGTAAAATCCACCCTCCAGTTTGCCAACCCCCCCCCAAAATTTTTTTTACCACCAGCCGCCACTGCTTTTCACCTGAAGTCGACCTCGACCTTGAACGTTATTGGGGGGGGGGGTACCACAGATCAAAACCTTGGATGACCCGACCACAAGCTGAGGTTATTCATGATCTAATATCTAATATCATCAGTGTGCATCACAATCTGCAGCATCAACATTTTATCTCACTTCAAGGTCTCAGAGGGTCTGAGGACTGGTCAGAAATGTGACATCTATAAGTACCCACCGCTCCGTCCCCCCTCACTCACCTGTCGGCCCAGTGCTGCTCCCTGGATGTCTTCTTGCTGCTGCTGGGCGATGGTGACCCCCAGCACCAGGGTGTGCACCCCACAGGACACAGTGGTGATGAGCACGATGGGCGTCAGCCTGAGCGGCAGTGTCAGGAAGAAGGAGAAGCTGAAGAACGCCTGCCAGCCCACCGTGTCGCTGGCCTGGTGGAAGCGAGCGTAGTTCAGACCCAGGTAGCAGAATATCTGGGCCGCTATGAGCACCCACAAGGCGTAGGGCACCACCCGCCGAGAGATGCGGTCCGGCAGCAGCCCGAAGCGGCACAGCAGGTAGAGGACCACGTTCGCCGCTAGTCCCACTGACGCCACTAGAACGGACGCCAGCTTGTCAGTGGTGTAGACCACCGTGCACATTACGATGATGTAGCTGTCAAAGAGAGCTGCAAACACCACCAGCACCAGCAGGGTCTCGTGTCTCTGCCGCCTGAAGTAGGTTTGGTACAGGTTCTCCAGGGACTCGGGTGCAAAGGTGAGGCGCATGAAGCGGGGTAGGCAGAGGCAACAGCCCGAACTCCGCACCGTCACCTCGTGCGTCCGGCCCACCACCTGCCCCGGGTCAGAGGGAAGCGTCACAGAGCAGTCCGCCGAGTACTCAGCAGAGTACTCCGGCTCAGAAAAGGCTCTGTTCCGAGGCATGACGAAGAGCTTCGGCGTTTCTACCGTCAATCAGGCAGTGAAACCAGGGAGAGGGAATCCTAAAGGAAATCTCAGGTAAACATCACCTGCTTCAGAGCCGTTGCCCCTGAGAACCACTGCTGATTGTCAGGACCGAGAGCTGGAGACTCATTCTCTTACATCTCTGCATCCACGCTCATTCCATCCACTGCTGGCATTTGACTCACTCAGTCCTGTAGCACAGACTCACACTGAGCCTGCCTACTCCGCATCTATGATATCCAATCAGCGTCCGCGACTCGCCTCCTTCTTCAGCTTCACACATGTAAGCGTGTGTGCTGTTTTCCACGGCTGGCCTCCATTCTCGTGCTCTGCTTCATGTCAGAGCGTTTGGCTTCCTCGTCGGCCAGGCAGCTGCACTCATGCTTGTACTTGGTTGGTCTACATCGCGCCTATGGTACCTCTGTGCCGGGTAGCCTCCCACACGCAGGCCTCGCATTGCTGCACCTCACATAGCCTGCACAAAGAGGAACAGGAAAGAGAAACTTAACATCCTCTTAACAGACATGGTTTTATTACATATTCACAAAACAAACAAACAAAAAAAAACCCAGATGATTAATGCAGGAGGGTAAAAAGAACTAGTAACTGATTACAAATCAAGGAAATACAGGTCAGCTGCTCTCTCTTGGTCCTGTTTACACAGTGTTTCCAAGAAAATGTTGATTCATGCTCTCATGTAAGCAGGCAGGAGGAATGGACTTGGTCATATATTGGAAGATGTTAACTCCTTATCCAAGAAGCTTCATCAGTTCATGTTGTTCCTTCGACTTGGCTAGCTCATGTTTTCCAGTGAAAACAATAAACTTGTGTTAAGTTTGGCTATCGGTTTAAACTTGACATGACAATGGTGTTCCTAGTCTTTGGAATTGGCACTTTTTTTTTTACAACATCCCCCATTGACGAGAGAAAACGCAGTGTTTCCAAAACATTTGGTCGTCCTGCAGAAGAGCACCGTGGTAGCAGTTACTAGTATTTCTGAATAGGTAAGGTGATCGACGACAAGAATAAGGAAGGATTCAGAGTATTGTGCTGCACTTCCCATTTATTAACAAACAAAGTGTACCTTTTGTGTCATATCAGGGGAATGTATTTTTTTGTGCAAACCAAAGTCAGTGTAAACCAGTCATTCTCAAGTGGTGGGTCAAAGGTTAAAGTGGCTGGTGATTCATCAGAGACTTGAATGTTGGTGATGTGAGTTGAAATCTGTTGTTTCACACTGTTAAGGCAGACCAAGATGTGATTATCAAGCAGTACAAAACATAGGTAGGAAAAAGAATATGATGTGGACCTTACTGTATTGAAGACAATGGGGGACAAATATCTTAGTCTGCAGAGAAATGTTGGCAAGGATGAAACAATTAAAAATCTAAATCTTCACATTAATGCCTGCAAACAACTGAGGTTGAATTTACTGTGGTGACAAGTAAAATGAAGCTAAATTTCTAGTGTTTCTATAGAAATGTTTGCTCGTTCAGTTTGCTCATAGAGCCGGAATCTCCAACACTGGTCCTGGAAAGTTCCACATTCTGTATGTTTTGGTTCCACACCTGATGACAATGGGCCTCTTCATTGGGTTTAGCTGCTCAATGATGACATGATCAATAGATTGAGATCTGTTGAACCAGTAAGTCATCAAAAACACGCTGACCAGCAGCTTTCTAGAACCAGTTGGAAACCACTCTGCTGTGTGTGACAGATATCTTGACTTCCATCTCCAG